>PVHP010006681.1:35610-59829 GCA_004024765.1 Zapus hudsonius
TATATATATATATATATATATATATATATATATATATATATATATATATATATATATATATATATGACATATAATGTGCAGGATGCTGGAGAGATGACTCAGTAGTTAAGGCGTTTACCTGTATCCACATAAAGCCAGATGAACAGGTGGTGCATGTTTTTAGTTCATTTGCAGTGGCTGGAGGCCCTGGTGCACCCATTCTCTCTCTGTGTCTGCCTCTTTCTTTCTCTCACTCTCTCTCAAACAAATTCATTAAATATTAAAAAGACAATGTGCAGGATGCTTAGGACCACACAATTGAAAATGGAAGAGAATTGGTCAGAACACACTGAAGCAAGCATACCCTTGGGGTGGGTGTAGAAACAACAGCGAGGAGAGACAGAAGAGAAAGGAACACAGACAGCTGCTCCCCTCCAAGTTGAACTCTCCTCGTCCATTCATTTCTCTTCACCTTCGCATCTGCATGTGTGCACATGTGAGTGGATGTGGGTACACTGGGGCCTCTTGCCACTGTAAATGAACATCAGCAAGTGTCTTTTAACTAGTGAGCCATCTTCCCAGGCCCCATTCATTTCCTCGATTCATGAATGAATGCAAAGAACAGGAACTATGCCAGGGTCAAGGCTCACCCTGATGGGGAACACACACTGCCATGATGCTGTTACTATTTATCACATCCTTTTTTTAATGAGCATCTTCTAGTCACAGAACACTGTGCATGATGGCATAGGACAGTAGGGGACTGACAGACCAACTTAAAAAACTAAGGTTTCATTCTGACGTGCCTTGGGTCTCCCCACCTTCAGTAAAAAGCAGGTTATCTAACAGAGTGAGAGCAGTGTGGATCAACAGGGGTGAACACAGACATTCAGAAGGCTTTTGATGGGCATCACCTCTCCATTTAGCCAAAGAACAGTGGGAGCCTCCCTCTATGGTCTCTGACCTTTCAAGCCACAGGCTTCTGACTTGGTTTCCAGTACCAGGCATTCCTCCCAATGAGCAGTCCTCACATCCAATCAGAGGACAGATGATTACCTCTATAACCACTGTGCCATGATTGCCCCAGTGAGTACATCTTGCCTGGCTGGCTGAGTTTGCAGCTTGTAAGGATCCACTGCTTGCTCAAACTGCTGGTGACTTAGTCCCCAGAAGAGCCACCCAGTAGGGAGCTGACTTCCTTCTCAGTTCCAATTTGGTTTCTCAATGTCCTGTGACCACTGCCTATGGTGTCTTCAACAGTGGAGTCTTACTATCTAGTTCTTGCAGGTAACTCATCAGAAGAGAAACCAAGTGCCTAGCATAAGACAAGTCATCTCTATCACACTTGCCAGGGCCCAGGAAATATTGCAGAGGTAGTCGCCAATTAAATATGTGTTCTACTGTCAGTGCTAGCCAGACAACCTTCTCCAGGGAGATAGCAGTGGAACCAGAGGAAACTCAAAACTCATCAAAGCAGGAGACTGCCGAAGCTCAACACTAAAGGAGAATTATAACATACCCTCCAAGGCTCAGGGAACATTGCAGAAGTGGAGACATAAATAACTAATGTAAGAGTCACAGAATGGGAAGGTACACTGGGAGATTGTCCTCCCCACAGGAAATGACAGGTGCATCCAAGACCTCACAGTGACTACCGATACCCCACTAAGGGGCTCCTCTGTGGGATGCGAGAGGGGAGAGGAAACATAGGAGGATTACCTGATGGGAAGATGGCCAAAACATTTGTAATACATTTCTATATTGTATTGCAAAACATTTATATTTAAAGTTCCAAATAAAAATTTAAAAAATATAGTGGAAGATTGGGGGGATGAAAGTTAAAAATAATAAAGTGACCTGGGGATGGTGGTGCATGCCTTTAATCCCAGCACTAGAGGTAGGAGGATCACCATGAGTTCGAGGCCACTGTGAGTCTACATAGTAAATTCCAGATCAGCCTGAGCTAGAGCGAGACTGTACCTTGAAAAACAAACAAATAACCCAAACAAAAAGGCAGAAAAGTCAGTTATTGAAATACAATTGAAAAATAAAAATAATTAAATAGATATTGGCTTTTGAGGAATACAGCGATTAATAGTAGAGAACAAACTAAACTAGAATCTTGGTGAGTGGAAGAATATCATATTTGACATATTTGCTATGATGTGGGAATAAGCTTATGGAGAAAATATACAAAAATAGCTGGCTATGTAATGTTAAAATGATTATATCAAATTCTTTTTAGTCTACCAAGAAATAAATTTCAGATAGTTTAAATGTTTTAAGAGAACAAAGTTATTGAAAAAAGTAGAAATGCATAATCAAATATATAACACATCTCTAGGTGAGGTCTTCAACCAAAGTCAGAAAACAGAAGAAAGTATTAACAGATTTATAACATAAAAAATTAAAAGTATTTGTATAACCAAATTACTGTGTATACAATATATGTTGCTGATTAATTGAATCACAGACCTATGATTGTGCCAATAAAAATATTGGTTGAGTAATAAAACAAATAAACAAGCTAAGGTTCCTTTTGGATCACAGTTTTAGAAGTTTCAGTCCACCATCGTCGACCCACCGCTTTAGACCTGTGGCAGCATATGCTCACTGGAATACAGTGCAAAACAGTGTCACTTGCCTCACAGCTGGGAACTGAAACGAGAAAGGAAAAGGGCAAACTATACACCCTTCAACAACATTATTCCCAAGAGCCTAAAGACCTTTCACCAGGCCCCACCTCCTAAAGGTTCCACAGCCTCCCAAATAGACCTCTCTGTGGATCAAGACTTAAAGACATGGGCATTTGGGGGACATTGAAAATTATAATTATAGCACAACACAGTATAAATCAATCCACAACATTAACTTCTTTTCCCTTTTATGGTCAGATACATCTATCTTCAAAGACAAGCCCATCAATTGCTAAGCATGTGACCCTAAATAATTTTTCAACCTTTCTGAATTCAGATTTATTATCTCTGAAATAGTGGAAATAAGACTTCATTTGCCACACTATTGTGATTATGAAATAAAATACTATATGCAGAAGTATCTTGTGAACTACAAATTGCAACGCACAGATCAGACTTTCAATGCAAGCTATTAGGTTGTTTGACAGTTAGGTAATCGCATGCAGACAGACATTTGTAACAGTGGATACTGTGTAGGAGAAGGCAGACAGGCTAGGGTGACAGCCTGGGGGAGGGGAGAGGTAAGAGAAGTAGTGAGGGTACAATGACATGAGGTCTTCACAGGAGAGGTTGAGGGGCTACGATGATGGCTGTCACGTGTAAAGTCTGGGTGATGCTGTGCCCCTGCAATGCCAGCCCTGGGGAGGTAGAGTGAGGAGACCCCCCAGGGTAAGCTGGCTAGCTAGACAAGCCTAAGCAACAACCTCTGAGTTCAGTGAAAGATCCCGTCTCAATGCGTAAGGTGGTGAGTGATTCAGGAAGACACCCAATGTTGACTCCTGGGTTCCAAACGCATGCACACACACATTCCTATATACCACCTGCATCCTTCCATCGCCCTATGTAAACACACATACGTGACAAAAACACACGCACAAACAAATGTCAGTGTTCACTCAGAGTAACATAGGAAGGCATTATGAATCCAAGAGTGGCATGAAATACATTTTAAAATGATTCTTTTGGCTGCGTCAGCTCAGCATAGACTTCAGGGTGAGGAAGGGTGAAGACAAGTCAGGAGTGTTTTTCAGTCAACATAAGAGAAGACAGAGCCAATGGGATTTCCTGACAGATTGAATATATGGGACGTGATGCCTGCTTCGAGTGTGGCCTGAGCACAGGAAGGATGGTTACCACCCACTGTGATCTATGAAGGCTGCAGACGGGACAGGAGAGGCAGGGGGGAGTGGAGAAGTTTTGTGTAGGGCAGGGTCAACTTTGACAGGTTGGTTGGGTATCTAGGAAGACGTATCTGGTAATGAGCTGAATATCATACTGTAGTCCTGAGCTTGGCAGATGGGGCTGGACAAGAGGTAACCAACTTTGGAGCTGTTGGCATGCAGGCAGAAGGCAAGCACAGAATTGCACCATATACTCCTAGCACTTTTACCTAAGATTATGTGACCTTATTCCAACATATCCAAGGCACAAGGGTCCTCACTCCATTCCTTCTTCCTCTGCTTCATCTGTATGTCTCACTACAACAAGGGCTCCTTGAGTCTATGAAGACTCATCCGTTCACATCAAATCCCACTGGGATTTTTCTAGTCAAGTTCTTTGCCTCTCATCAGTTTCTCAAGTCAGTGAGTGCCACGTCTCTTTGAGATTTTGGTTCAAGCCACAAAGATATCTATGAAGCTGGCAGATGTAGAAAGTGAACTTGTGACCGTAGCCTTGGGAGACTGGTACACTCACTTGCCACTGAGAGTCACAGACAAGAGTTGTGCACAGCTGCCCACAATTTTTTTGTGCTAACAACATTAACTTTGACAAGTTCCCAGTCTTGAGTACAACTTAATTTATTCTGTGTATTCTGAGGACCAAATACCTGCTATTTTTAGAGAGGATGCTGGAGTAACAGAATTGATTTTTGCCTTCAAGGAGTAAATACTCTAGTGGGGAAAGTCATTGCTTATTCATGAGAAACCATAAAATATATTCAGAAAAAAATGAATGAGATAATGGGTAGACGGTGGATTGCTGAGAAAATTCTCCCACTTAGCTATTACGTTTCAAATTCAATGTCACATCGCCTGCAAAGTCTTCATTGAGTCCCACAAGGGTGATCAACACATCCACAGCACTTCAGAAAATTATGATCATTATTTTTATAAATGAGATTTATTTTATTACTGAAAAATGTTGTACTTCCTTTGTTAAATAATTCAGAAAATAAAAATAAACCCTCAGAAAGAGAATTTCATGGTCAGAGATTACAAAAATGAGAATGTAATATACTTCTTTGAGGATTCTTTTTCACATTTAGCAATGGAGCTGAACTTTTTTTTTTTTTCTGTTACTAGGCACTTGCCTACAGCATTGTTTAGGAAGATGTCTTGTCATCATCCTGGTGATCTTAGGCCTCTAGCTGCAGACTGGCGCCCTTTATGATCTTTCAGCATCCTGGGAAGGGTGATCTTATAGTCACCAAGTGTCAGAGACCCTAAAACCCCCCTGCATCATCACCAAGCATCAGAGAGCCTAACCCCCCCCCCCCCATCATCTAGTTGACCTTCATTTGGTGGATAGGAAATTTAAGGCTGTGATTCACAGGTCACATGATCAGAAGGTTCAGATCAAGAACCTGGACTCAAAGCCTAATTTGCTTGACTACAACTTCTGGAATGTGAGTCCACCCCAAATCTCTTAATGACATGTGCAGTCCCTTATGGAATTTAAAAAAATTAATTTAAATTTTTTTTATTAATTATGAACTTTGTTTGATCATATCACATGTTGGTTATGTTCCCATTGGTTTCCCATCTCTCATTTCCATTCCACTGAAGGGTTATTGGGTTCACTGTGGGGTCATGAATGCATCAGTTTCTCTCTGTGTGGTGGTGGGGGGCGAACAGTGCCAAATATCCTTCTCACCCTGAGGCTCTCACAATCTTTCTGCTCCTTCTTCAAAGTTCCCTGAATCTTGCTGGGTGTGTTATAAGTCAGCTTTAGTATTGCACTCTCTGCAACCTCTGAATTTATGCTTTGATAAGTTTTGAGTGTTACAGTTATTTTTTTTTTTTAACTTTCAGTTTTACATCAAACCTTGGGACCCCAGATCTTTGCAAAGGGTCACAGTTACAGGGTGGGGCATAGAGAGAAGGTTTTAGGAGTTGAAGTTTGCAAAAGCCACAGTTGTACAATAACTCAACTCTAGCCAATACCCTTAGGGGTGTAAAAACCTCCTAGGAGAATTGATAGCCACATAGAGTCTCAACTCTGGTTTAGCACCGTGTCTAGAGGGGCCCCAGTCCTCACCACGGAGCTTCATGAAACCTAGTGACATTTTCTCTGGCCTCTTTGAATCATGCTGCAGTCTCTCCTCCACTGAGGCCAATTCTTGGAAACCTTCAGAACAGCCTCAGAGAAGAGTGAGGAGCAAAGCATGCTGGGAGTTCCAGTTGGCTGTCAACATGCGACACCATCTTCCAGTTCTCTTGCATATTTTCACCACAATGACTTACCAAATCTCACCACAACTCCCTAACTACCACACATCCAACTCTCTCAGGGTTAAGTCCTGTCCCTCAGTATGGGATGCGAGAACTCAAACAGGTCTCTCTTAAAAAAAATGATCTTCTCACTGCCCCATTGCCTCCAAATTTTGTGAAGTTTCCTAAACAGTGCCATCCCACTTTTCTGTTCAATTCTTCCTCCTTTTTTTTCTTTTTCTTAATCAAGAACTTTAATAAACGAGCATACAGTGATTTGATCATCTTCCAATTCCTTCATTTTGTCTCTTCTCTCCTACCTCAGCTCCCAAGGACTCTCCTCTTCCAAGATCTGCCCTCCTCTGTCCTGTCGTCCTTGTCCCCATGTGGATGGGCTCAGAACCGTGCTGTTCTTGGGGGGTATGAGTCACCACTGTAGGGTCATGATTGTGTCAGTTACTTCATGTCAGGACAGTGTGCCATAGTATCCGTACATGCCCCGTGGCTCTTCCATTCTTTCTGTCCCCTGTCAGCAGTGTCCCCTGAGCCTTGGAGGACATGCTTGGCATCTCAGTGTCAGCTCTTCTTTCTTTCTTTATGAGAAATCTCTCTTCACTGGCTTTCTCTTTATTTCCATAACTCTAAGGTTCTCCGCACCAGGACCTCCTCGTCTCTAAGGTTCTTCACATCAGGACCTCCATATCCTTGGGTTTGGCACCTGTGACTTTAAACTACCAGGATTGGATGTCATTAAAGGACAATGAATGTGTATAGAACTACAGACCTTCCTTCTTGTCTATTTCCCATGCTCACAGTTGAAACATTATACACCACGTGCATTGTATTAATCACTATCTTTAATCTAGAGGTGATATAAAGTCCCATGGATGGTATGTGTTGATTGTACACAAGCATCGCAGCATTTCAGAAGGGATGTAAGCATCCTCAAAGTTTGGTTTACAGGGTGAGGAACAGCATGAGGTGTGAGTTCCGGATCCAGTTTCTTAACGATAAGAAGGAACAACTGTTATTTGTGATAATTTCAGTGATATCTTGAGATTTTCAATTCTGCGGCTGATTTTGATCTCAAGTTTCACACTCCCATCAGGGATCAAAGTTATTTCCTCTAGTAGTGCGTTCCACATGAGTGGGCATCTGCTGAACATGCAGCATTCATGAAGTCGGGACATCCATTTACCTCAAAAGCATCCGATTGCTTATCTTTCCCAGCTGCAAATTCCCTGGATGGCATAGATGTTTCTCTCTAGTACTGCACTTAGGATATTTACTTAAATACTGGCAGTGAGAAGAGGCTGGGTAAGAAATTGCACATTCATCAGAAGTAGGCAGCCTGATAGAAGTACATATGCAGAGTGCTCATCTCCAAATTAAATTACCATATGTACACGGTTTAACTTGTCATTTATGTACTTGTATATTTATATAGCCATCATCTTTAATCACTTACAAGAACGAATGAGTTCATTTAAGAACAAATGTTTTTCAACATAAGCTAATGGTTAATTGAAAATTTCTTCTTGGAGGAGAAAGCTGAAAGACAGTATCAGAGGGGACAAAAGATTTTTTAAGGGAATAGTAAGATTCACAATTACTCCACAGTTTGGTGTTAGCTCAACCTAAAGGAAATTCCTAAAGAGATGCCTCAGTATTGCTCTTTTTCAAGCAAGCTCTACCCAGCATAGACAGTCAGATAGCTCAGGTTATGAGGAAGAACACTGAGTCATCACAGGGAAAGGGTTTCAACACCCTGCATAGCTCATTGTGGATGCACGACTTCTCTGTTTTCTCATATTTAATCTGAAGACAATGTATCATCCTTGCTGGCGCATTGGAAACTCACAAAATTTATCTAAAAGCTTGAAGGTGCTAAATAAGCCTCAGTCACATCAACACGATATTTTCCATCAACATAGGTGTCTTATGAAAATCAGGACAGGATTGGGGAGATGGCTCAGTGGATATGACACAGTGTGAGTTCCCAAGTTTGGAACCCTGTGGCCAGAAGCCATGATGGACATTTGTAATCCCAGCCATGCCTACAGGTGGAGATGAGAGAACCCACTGGAAGCTCAGGGGCTAGCTAGCTTGGCGAACACAGGGGATAACAGCATGAGACCCTGCCTTAGATGAGGTGGCAGGCAAGGACTGACCCTAGAAAGTTTCCTCTGACTTTTGCATGCACGGCATGGTACATGTGTGTGCATGCACTAACATTCGTGAACACACACATATGCCCAAATCAAAACATAAACAATTAAATTCATAATGTTTGAGAACAGAAATATGACCTCTATCACTATTGGTGCTATTATTTCAACTGTTACTGTTAATAATAATAATGGTTATAATATCAAAATAATAAGAGCTGATATTAATTGAGAGTTGAGTACATGCATATTATTTTAGCAGTTTATAAAAGTCAAGCATTTTTGTTTCATAAAACCCCAATAGTTTACCTACTATAATTTCCTCCCTTTCATAGCTAAGGAATCAACCACCCAGAGAAGGTAAGTAATTTGATGGAGATCACACAGGTAAGATTTTAACCCAGGCATGGACCAGAGCCTAAGCATTTCTGATACTCCAGACTCTGTCCAGTAACAGTAGTGAAATTAGTTGTAATTGCAGTTATAGTACTTTGTTTCCTCCACAGCAATGACTTCATGCCATCCTCACAGCAGTCTTGTGAAGCAGAAGTTGCTGTCCTTATTTTATCAATGTAAAACTTGGGTCAAAAAGATTAAGGGATTTGGCCAAAGTCACACTGCTCCAGAACAGTACATTCGGACCTTTTCCAGGCTACGCTGGTGATTAAAAATTTCCCTCACTCTGCCTCAGACTTCATTTTTCTTTCTCGGACATGTTCCAACTGAAGAAGCCGTTGGTGAGGACCCTAGCCAAGTCTCGGCACACTGTCATTTGTCTAGAGAGCTTACACTTCTCCAGTTGTTTCTGCCAGCACTCTGTGCTACTGCCAGCTCAGACAAAGCTCAAATGGGCATCTGGCCCAGATGTCACTGGCATATGAGGAAGTCACCCTGGGATGACAGCCCCAGGTGAACTCTGCTCATAATGTCAGGGTGACCTTCTCCTCAGGTTCTCCCACTTCCTCTGAGAGAAACATGTGACTGTCCTTAGAAAGAGCATTTACCATGTCATTGCTCTGTGCAGACCTGAAGCATTTACTGTTTCCTGCTGTCTGCAGCCTAGGGAGCTCCACTCTGCCTCAACTACCCTGCCTTTCACAGGTTCAAGCAGAGAGAGAAACCCATCACCAGCAACTCCAAAAGCAAGCAAGTACACTTAGACTGCAAAACACAGCAGGGAGCCCTAGGCTTGAGCTATTTTCATAGTATAGCTGGAATTCCAGACCTACCCCAGAAATACTTTAGGGCTGGACCCTAAGGACCCCACCCTTCAGATCCAGTTTTGGTTGTAAGTTCTTAGATCATGTCCGAAGGAGGCTGGCGCTCTCAAGCTAGGCCTCCTGTCCTCTCTCTTAGGTCTCTCCATCTGGAAAAGCTGACTGTCATGACATTCAAGCTGCAGAGAAATCTATGGGTCAAGGAACTGATGACTGTAATAAATATGTGAGACCTGCCAACAGCCACAGGGGTGGCTCCTTCTGATTGCTGGCTAAGCCTCCATATGGGTGTCTATGAAAGGGTGAGCCAAAAGCACCCCTTAGCACAACCTAGACACTGATATGGAGGCTTGTGAGTGAATAAGACCAAGATGTATAAAACACTAATTTTAGAAGTAACTTAATACATTGCAGTAGGTAAATAATATACAACCATGTATACTTTGATATAAATGTTTAATCAGTTCTTTTACTGTTTATCACAGATCAAAATTGAATTCATTGAGTAGGGAGAACTGATGAATTATTCTTATGTTTAACAGACTTCTTTTCTAAAGCTCTGTTGATACTTATGACAAAACCATAGGAGGGGTCGAAACACAAATGCACAAGTGAAAGAATTATAAGTAAACACGAGGGTTCCAATTTCATTACACTTTATTTTTAAATGAAATAAATCCGCATAGTATATGTAACGCCAGTGTTCATTTCATCTTCAAAGGGAAGATGAAACAAATACGAAATATATGCATCATTTTGGGATAGTTCATGAATTAGGGTCTCTAAATTACTATGAAATTTTGCTGTAAATGAGTATGAAATTTTGCTGTGTATTCTTCTTCAGAAAACTAAAGAGGAAATTCTCAGGCAAAATCAGTCATCAGGAGGAAGTCTAAAAATTATGCATCACAGAGCACATGTAATGTTCAGGACAGAGCCTCTGTGCAGCACCGATGAATGGATGAATGGGCCTGGAATTCAAAACACAGGTTTGAGTCCTTTCTTAGTTATCGAGAGTACGTGACTGTTGCATCTGGTACTTAAAATATCCACATTCTAGCATTCTCATCTTTAAACTGGAAACATATCCGTTGAGTTTTGAGGTGTACTGTATATGGCATTGTTTATATAAAGCCCTTTCAGCAAACAGCAAGTCCTTACTACCTCACTTACTTGTGAGCAATCATCCTGGCTTAGGACGTCAGTAAGGTTAAGCTTATTCCCATTGTGGGAAGGGGCAGAAGGATATAAGAACTAGAGGATGGAGAGGATTCCTTTGAAATGCTGTCTTCTGGACATGAAATGGTTATTGCTTTCATGACGTCATAGCAGCTGTCCTTAACTACCCCAAACCTGTATAATATCGAACCTGTCAGTAATCTATCATGGATAGTGGAGGGGGACAAAAAAAACACAATAAAACAAGACATCCAAGCAGAAAAGGGACTAGGTAAATAGAAGAAAGGATTCGATAGATTGGGAATGGGGGAGGGGTACAAAAAAAGATAATTGGAGGGGACTGTGATCAAAATGCATTGTGGTGTACATGTATGCAATCCACACATAAAAGATAAAAGCATATTCTAAAACCATTCTTTAAGTTTTTGATTCATTTTTCACCGTGATAAAAGAATATAACATCTTAACCATTTTCTTTTTTGTGGTAAGCATTTTTAAGTACGCTGGTATTAACTACGGTTATGTTGGCGTTCAACTGTCACCAGCATCCATCTCCAGAACCCTTGACATCTGACACTGCGGCTCTCTACCCATGAGACCTGGGTTCCACATTCCTCCCGCCCTGGAAACCACCATTCTCCTTTCTATCTTCTATGAATGTGACCACTGTGTGAAGGTGATCACTGTAGGTGTCTCATGGAAGTGGAATCACACAGTAAGTGTCCCTCCCTCTTGTGGCTGCAGATCTCACAGAACGATATTCTCAAGGACCACCCATGTGGGATCCCCTCACGGACTGCTTGGAATGACACTCTACTGCATGCATCTGCACCCCATTTTGCAGATTTATTTGTGTCTGTGGAGAGGTGAGGGTTTACCAGTTATGATGCTGAGAACATGGGTGTGCAGATAACTCTTCACCATTCTGTTTTCCTTTCTTTTGGGTATCTACTCCACAGTGGAGAAGTTGAGTTATATTTTACTTGTGTTTCTAGTCTTTTGAGGAACCAACTGCCACGCTGTCCCGCTCCCCCAGCAGCTTGGTCAATTTATATTCCCACCAAGAATGCACATGGACTTCAATTTTTCCACACCCTTGCTAATATTAGTTATTTTCTATTTTTCTTTGTGTAAGAGAGAGAGAGAGAGAGAGAGAGAGAGAGAGAGAGAGAGAGAGAGAGAGAGAGAGAGAGAGAGATTTTATGGGAGGGTCACACCTGTGGAGGTCAGAGGACAATTTCCAGGGACACTCCTCACATTACACCCCTAGGGCCCCTCATTCTCATTGTTCACCAGGCTGCTTTCTCCAGCCCAGTTGGCCAATGAGTGTCAGGGCAATTCTGTCTACACCTCTCACTTCCCACTTGCCATCAATGTGCTAGAATTCTAGACTCCCGCCATGGCTTCCAGCTTTTACATGTGTGCTAGTATTTGGAACATAGAACTCAGACTTAGGAGCAAGCATTTTATACACTAAAGCATCTCCCCAGCCCTGATTTTTCTGTTTAACAGACCTCACTCTAGAGGCTGCGAGGTGGTATATTACAGTGGATGGCAAGCATAGGTTATAAATACTACATAACATTTTAAAAATATTTTATTTATTCATTTGAGAGAGAAGGCAGATGAGAGATAGAGATAGAGAGAGAGAAAGAGAGAGAGAGAGAGAGAGAGAGAGAGAGAGAGAGAGAGAGAGAGAGAGAGAATGGCGCACCAGGGCCTCCAGCCACTGTAAAAGAACTTCTAACACATGCGCCCTCTTGTGCATCTGAGTTTATGTCGGCACTGGGGAATCAAACTCAGGTCCTTCTGTGTTGCAGGCAAATGCCTTGACCTCTAAGCCATTTCTTCAACCCTACATAACATTTTTTAATAATCATTTTTAAAATTAATTTGTAGAGCTGGAGAGATGGCTTAGCAGTTAAAAAGGTTCTTACTTGCAAATCCTGTAGGCCTGGGTTTGATTCCCAAGTACCCACATAAAACCAGGTACACTAACTGGCACATGCATCCGGAGTTCATTTGCAGTGGCAAGAGGCCCTGGAGTGCCCATTCTCTCCCTCTCTCTTCACAGATAAAAATATTATTGAAAATAAGTTGATTTTTCAAGTAAGCACACAAAGGAATGAATTTTCATACAAATAAGATATTACATAATAAGGCATTATTAACATGTTTTGTTGCACAAAGAAGAAATCAACAACTTGCCCTCAAATTACACTAACAGTTAATCAGCAGTGTTCACTCTAGCTGGACCTGACTGCAGATATCCTTGTGGGCATCTGGAAAGAAAGGCCAAGAAGCCATTTATGTCAATAAAGACATAGGTACGTAGGGGTCAGGCTGACTGCTCCTTCAAATGGACCAAACTTAACTCAGTAGAATGTAACCAGAGAAAAATGGACGTATCCTCGAAAGCTAAGCGGAAACTTGAGGAAACCCAAGAAAATGCCACTTGTTCCTTTGAACTAATATATATTTTTTTATTTATCAGGCACCGGACTACTGATTAACCTTCTGCTGTGTAAGATAAAAGCGATCAACTCTCTTCATTTTCCCATTTCTTACCTTTTACCACCTAATTTTTTAAATTGCTTTTAGAATTTTAAACTTAAAAAAAATGATAACACACTATTTTTAGCAACCAAAAATTTGGCTAGGGGCTGGAGAGATGGCTTAGTGGTTCAGGCACTTGTCTCCAGTGCCTAAGGCCCTGGGTTCAATTCCCCAGGACCCACATATGCCAGACCCACAAGGTAGTAGCCCTGGTGCAGTCTCTCTCTCTCTCTCTCTCTCTCTCTCTCTCTCTCTCTCTCTCTCTCTCTCTCTCTCTCTCTCTCTGCTTGAAAAATGAATAAATAAAATATTTAAAAACATAAAAAATTGGCTAGGGCTGGAGAAATTGCTCAGTGGTTAAAGGCACTTGCTGTAAAGCCTGCTGGCTTGGTTCAATGCCCCATTTTACCCATGTAGAGCCAGATGCACAAGGTGGTGCATTCATGGGGAGTTTTTTTTGCAGAGGCAAGAGGCCCTGGTACATCCAGTCTCTCTCTCTTTCTCTCTCTCTCTCTCTCTCTCTCTCTCCTTGCAAATAAGTAAATAAAATTTAAAAAGTCTCACTATATCGTTTCTATTTTTTATTTTAAATGGAATCAGTCCCAAGCATTACTTCTTTTAATCATAACTTCATCACTCTACAGATGTGCTTTTTTATTTTAATAAGTTCATTTTGCTTGAGTTCATGTTTTCTAAAATGGCCTATATATCCCCTAAATTCTTTAGTTTGACATTCTGGATTATATTTTCTTTATTCTCAGGCCCTATAGACATTACTATAATTTCTTTTGAAAAAAAAAGAAAAACTGGTATGGAGAACTTAGTATGGAGAAATCCAAAGCCAGCCAGCGACTTTGTACCAGCCTCACTCCTGTTTCTGTCTGAATGAAAGCAATCTCTCTGGACACATTCATATGTGTGTTTTTCTACTATATGAAATTCCTTATGATTTTCAGATTTAGTTTTCTTCCAATATCCCAAGGAGTCTTATGAAGCTACATCTCTGAACACTCTTCCACGTGATGGGTATCTCACTGGGGAAATAGAGTAATCTCTCTGTGGATCAGCTCAGAAGGTTATTTATAATCAACTCTAATGGATTTATTTGGTTAATCTTTTTTTATTTTACACTCATTGGGGATACTCTGAGGCTTTTTCTTTTTTTGAGTGTGTATGTGGTATGCGTGCTCATATGTGTGTATATGTAGTGTTTGTGTATATGTATGTTCACATATATCTTTGGGGAGGTTGTGTGTGTGCACGCGCGTGTGTGTGTGTGTGTGTGTGTGTGTGTGTGTGTGTGTGTGTTTGTGTGTGTAGACTAGGGAGTTCCTCAGTATGCTGTATACTTCTTTCCAGATAAGATCTCTCATTGGCCTTGAGTTCACCTGTTAGGCTAGACCGGTTGGCCAGTGAAGTCCTGCTGTTTCCTGCCTGTGTGCCACCACACTTGGCATTTTGGAGGATTGAACTCAGGGCCTCATGCTTGCAAGGCAAGCACTTTACCAACTGAACATTCTCCCCAGCCTCTGAAGCTTTTATTAAAAAATTCAATTACTTGGATTTTCAGTCATTCCTACTCTGTTCTTTGTGAATTTACAATTATTATCTGATCTGTCAAGATATTTCATTGGCCTCAATTTTTTCCTGAATGTGGTAATTTTCTTTTCTCCAGTATATTGCTTCCTTTTCTTGTTTTTGAGTCTTGTTTCAATGGCTCCACACTGAGGATTTTGTTGTTCACTTACAGATAGTGTTTCTGGTCTGCAGGTGTTCTAGAAGGTTTGCCTAGTTGAAGTGCCTTCCCCATCCGTACATCTTTTTCATTCTTAAGTGTTCAGTTTGTTCTAATGCAATATGGAAGACTCTTACATTCATTTTTGCCTCTGTCTTGTCACTTTCACCTTAAAGCTGTGGAAGGGTGTTTCTGAACACTCTTCCAGACAACTGAGGATGCAGGATGTGGCGTCAGCAAGGGGCTCAGCTCTGGTTGCCTGTGGCTCCACTTGGGATTTCTCCTGAGATCCACCAAGTGTCTCTTATCTGTCCCGTCTCTTCCACCACCAGACAGTTTTCTGTCTTCCTTCTATTCTGTTTCTATTGCTTAGCACAGAACAACATAAAAGGCAAGTCCCTGATGACCCCTGATTTTTCTGCCGAAGTCCGTTGTGCCTCACTGATTTTCCATTTTCATTGCAACTGTCTCAATACTTAATTAAAAATATCCATCATATTGTGACCTCAGTGCTCAAAATCCTCCATACCATTTCCTCAAAGACAAAGTACCTCTGGGCTTCTCAGGTCCTCTGCAGGACAGAGAGCCTTGGCTTCTTTGTCCCTTCTCTCCCTGACTTCCTTACTGAGCCTCAATATGCCAAGTCCACCCAATCCAACAAGGCTTTTACCACCGTGGTCCTCTGCCTAGAATTTCTGCCCAGATAACCACATGCTTCTTGCCTCAGATCCCTCAGGCCTTAGCCTAGATTTTGGAATTTCAGTGGGGTCTTTGCTACCTATCTAATTTCACATGGCAGATAGCCTGGTGTGATGGTTTGATCCAGGTGAACCCCATAAACTTAATGTGTTCTGAATACTTGATCCCCAGCAGTTTTGGAATTGGAACTATGTTAGAGGTGTGTTGTTGGGATTATAGCCAGCTTCCCCTTGCCAGTTTTTGGCACACCTTCCTGATGCTGTTCACAGTGCTGTAGTGGAGGTGATGTCCACGTTCTGCTCGTGCCATCATTTTTCCTGCCATCATGGAGTTTCTGCTTGAGTCTGTAAGTCAAAATAAACCAATTCCTCCACAAGCTGTTTTTGGTTGGTTTCTTTTCTGCATTATCAATGAGAAAGCTATCTCAACACCTGGCATACTTTACCCCTGCCACTAATGTTTATATTTTATGTTTTACTGCTTTTTAAAAGTATTGTTTGCTTCCTCCCCTGACCACAATGACTTCTCTACCTGCTTTGTCTCTGTGGTACTCAGATCTCCAGAATAGTACTTGACACAGAATAGGCATCTATTCTCTCACTGGATGGATGGATGAGTGACGCTATTCAGGAACTTCCCTTACAAGTCCATTGTTCATCCTTGGTAACTTCCTTTGCTGGTGGTGCGTGTTCATCC
Source organism: Zapus hudsonius (assembly GCA_004024765.1). Taxonomy (NCBI): domain Eukaryota; kingdom Metazoa; phylum Chordata; class Mammalia; order Rodentia; family Dipodidae; genus Zapus; species Zapus hudsonius. The sequence continues at coordinate 51,967 of PVHP010006681.1, forward strand.
TTCCTCCCTACTCTTCGTGAACGTGAGGATGTCCTTAAGAAACTGAACATTAAACTTGACATCAGGGGTCACTGGACCAGAACCTCCAGTTCTTTTCTTTGCCTATTATTTTTAGACATTACTGGATATTGCAGCTTTTTTATTATTAAGTAGCTTGTGGACAACACTTGTGACCTTCTTTTCCAACTTGGATTTATTTTATGAGACATGAAGAGAGAGGAATTTGATGATTAAATCTCTTTCTCCCAGTTCTATTCATTGTTTGCATTAAATTATGTATTCTCTTGCACTAAATTCCAGAGTAACCCAAGAAATACAATGGCTATAATCCTAATGTATGAAAGCTATGTGAGTTTCTTTCTCTTCATATCAGACTTTTGTTAAAATCTGTTTCTATCCTCCATTTTTTAGGCAGTAGAAACAGCCCCAGTTAATTTAGGATAGCTTTCCTTGCCCAGGTGATGTGTCTTATTATTATTATTATTATTGGTTTATTTATTTATTTATTTTTCAAAGAAACATCTCACTCTAGCCCAGGCTGACGTGGTACTCAGTCTGTAACTCTAGCCTGGCCTTGAACTCATGGTGATCATCCTACCTCTTCATCCTGAATGCTGGGATTAAAGACTTGTGCCATCATGCCTAGCTATTATAATTTTTTTTAAGGGAGGAAAACTTTATTTCAGTTTAAGTTTCCTAGTTATGGTCCATAATGACAGGGACGACATGGCAGGAAGTGAAGGCTGGTCACCCTAATTATTATTAATTTTTTAGGGTGGTACTGAAGTCCTGAGGGATGAAAAAGAGGGCATCTAATCTATGTCACCACTCACCTTGGTGACATTACCTGGGCCACCTTTGTGCTTATGTGTTCTCTGTTGTCCATGCTGGTCCCTTAGCTCTCGGCTGCTCTTGCTTATATGGTAGATCTCCTACACTATGACAAGTGTTTGACAACTTGACTTGCTTTTGTTTGTTTGTTTGTTTGTTTGTTTTTCAAGTCAGATCTCACTCTAGCTCAGGCTGATCTGAAATTCACTATGGAATCTCAGGCTGCCCTTCAACTCACGGGGATCCTCCCACCTCTGCCTCCCAAGTGCTGGGATGAACAATTTGACACTTCTCCCAGGTTCTGTCTAGATGAGTACCAGGCACTATTTCCTGTGCTGTCGAAGACCATCACTATAGGGGTTCTGTTGCACATCTCCCCTCATCTTCACTTGGCACTCACGTGGCAAAGCATGGGGCCCTTTTAAAGAACTTCATTTTCCCACCCTATGGACCAGTTATCTAATTCCAGGAGACAGAAAGCAGTATCTTTGTGAAGTATCATGTATTGTCTGCCTCTGGAACAGACATTGAAACTTTTGGAGAGTAAAGAATCTTTCTCATCTCCTGCCGTGATTTCTCTTCCCTGAGTCACTTGACACTATTATGTCTATCCAGTGGAATGTGGGAAGGAGACACACACACACACACACACACACACACACACACACAACACAGTAGAAAGTATCAGGAAGTTGATACTACTTAATGTGTAAGATTATCCCCTTGCTAATATGCACCTAACACACAGCAGAAATTCTGCACATCACATGTGATTTCTCAGTACTCTGCAAAATCAATACTACAATTTTATAGCCGGGGGAGCCTGAGGCTTACAGAGAATTGAGCGCACATCACTATAGTCTTATAGAGTACTTAAACAGATTTGATGTCACCCTTCAGTAGGAAGCTGGAGAAGTGTGTACTTAGGTCTAGGGGACCAGCAGAGCTTACCCTTATAGATAGCCTATAGGGTTCCTACCAGAAGCTCAAACCACATTGTCAAGTTCTTTTTTTTTTTTTTTTTTGCAGAATAAATGCAGTTTTATTATGACATAATAAACACTAATGTCATCAGGAGGAGAGAGTCAAGTATCCCTCAAAATGTCAGGAGAAGGAAGGTGGCAAAAACACCTTGGTAATAAAATCTCCAACCACAACACAGTCATTGCAATTTTCCTGTTACAATTCTTGATTTCAGAGTTATAATAAATGAAACAGGTCACTTGAATTGTCAAAAGAACAGTGCTTTCCCACAAGAAAGTGCAGACACAAGGCAAAACACAAAAGCACTCAGGTTCCCATGGTGTAGGGCACTGCTGCTGTGACAGGGAGCCCTGGGTGGGGGAGGCATTTCAGACCTGGGTCTGCCCTCCATGCGGCCTTGAGAAATCCACATGTTCACAAGCTGAGGAAGGGAAGCCAACCTGCTCTTCTCTGAAGCTGACCCAAGAGCAGCACCTGAAAAGAGGTCTGCTCCCTGCTCTGGTATGGGGAAGGGGGATTGTTGTAGTCAGCATTCTAGTTCCAAACAAAAGCGGCTTGTGGAGGAATGGGTTTATTTGGCTTACGGACTCGAGGGGAGACTCCAATCCTGGCAGGGAAAATGATGGCATGAGCAGAGGAGTGGACATCACTTCCGCCACAGCACTGCAAACAGCGGCAGGAAGGTGTGCCAAACACTGGCAAGGGGAAGCTGGTTTATAATCCCCATAAGCCCACCCCCAGCAACCCAGCTCCTGCAAGGTTGTAAAACCCAAACTGCCATCAGCTGAAGATCGATCAATCAGAACACATTCATTTGTTTGTGGGGGACACCTGGATCAAACCATGACAGGGATATGCACCCCTCTATGTCGAGATGTGCTTTTTGACCATCTGAACACCTACACCTGGTGGTCATCGCTAGACAGGAAATCCTTTTCTGACTTAATACCCAATCGGGAACCAAAGGAGCTTTCCAAGCCCAGTGTTCAGAGTCATTCACACATGCCTGGCACACATGGACATCAGGCCAAGGGCCTAATAACACAGGTCAAGGGCAGCTGGAAGTGTGGCAGCCACAAAGCCTCCCCACTGCAGGCCACAGAAAAGTCCTTAAAAAGCTGAAGCCAAGGGCATTCAATGCTTGATGAAAGCGAGCACAAAGTCAGAGCACAGGATTTGCTAGTCCACTTCTGTTTACTTTCTAGTACACTGGTATCTTTTCTATGTAATGTATGCTTTTTATTATTGTAGCAAAGCATTTCAGTAGGAAGAATTTTGCAACAATATGGGGAAAGTTTTTCATTGTTGGATTTGAATTATACTGGGCTTTATCTGTGGAAAAAAAAAAGCTGAAGCCAAAATGAAGTATGTGAATGTATTGGACATAAAAGTTTAAAGTCATGCTGCTTCTTTTTCCCTGCATCTGGACACTCCATGGGGTCAGAGTGTCAAGAAGGCAGACTTTGGGCAAGTGTTCTTTGCACTGACTCCTGCAAAATTAAAATAGCACTTCTTCCAGAATGGGCATGTTCTTGATAGTTGTCTTTTTTGCAAGTGACTTTGTAATGCAATGAATAGACTTACTATGTTCTTACTTTGAATGTGGACACCTCATATAAGGTACAGGGGCAGAGAAGGGAAGGTGAGGGCTAGAAAAATGGTTCAGTGGTTAAGGCACTTGCCTGCAAAACCTAAAGACACAAGTTTGATTTCCCAGTACCTACATAAAGTCAGATGCACAAAGTGGTGTGTGCATCTGGAATTCTTTTGCGGTAGTAAGAATCCCTGGCATGCCCATTCTCTCCTCCTCTTCTTCTTTTTCCTCCTCCTCCTCCTCTCTCTCTCCCTCCTTCTCCCTCCGTTGAAATAAATAAACTTTTTTAAAAAGAAGGAAAAGTAGCAATTGTGTTTGCCACCTAGTAATAAGTGCCTGTCACTGCTTCATAATTTTTTAATGTTGCAAGCTGGTCAATGATTCTTAAAAAGGAGAACTCAATGGGGTGAAATGTCTAACAACAAAAATATGAGAAACTCACTTTGCAAATAGACAATGCTAATAGCTAATGGGTATTGAGCATTGATTCCCAAAGAATGTTAAAGAAATTAGATGGCTCATTCTCTTAACACATCTATTGGGTAGACCCTTTACTCCTATTTTATTGATGATGAAATGAAAGTTCAGAGAGTTTAATAACTGCCTTAAGCTTGTGCAGATGTTAAATGAGATTTGAACTTGGAGAGTTCTAAACCTTAAAACTCAACTGTCAGAGACCTGCATCCCAGAGCCCCCATCGTGCTTTGGAAGATACTGATATCACTCTTCGTCAGTGATGGAAGATGACTATCTCCTTGGAAGTCTTCAGTCTCCATCCTCTTCCTCTTCTGTTCTGAGCCCCACCCTCAGGCCAAGGCTAGGTCCCAAGGGTGGAACTTCTGGTCAGAGTTGCCTCCACTCACAGTGGTCCTCCTCAAAGTGGTTCCTTGGTCTTTGCCCAGTAAGAATGGTGAGAATGGTGCCAAAGTCCGACACTACCCCCTCCCGGGCCTTTTCCTTCTCCATCCCCTGCATCTTGGGACCCTCGGGGCTGACCATCTCAGTGCTCCTGGAGCCATGAATAGTGTCACATGCAATCCGGATGCTTCCTGAGGTGGGGACCCCAACTCACTCTTCTCAATCTCCCACTCTTCTGTGTTACAAAGCCTGGGGAGCAGGGGGGCACATCTGGAGCCCTCTCACATGCTCCCCACACTGCCCACCACCATTTTTGCACACTGCCTGTTCACACCACATGTCATCCAGGCAGGAAAGATGGAAAATAAAGTGTATTTACACAGTCACACATTTAAAAAAAAGCATTCAATTGTCATTCTGTTGGTAGTAGTAACACATGCTATGCTGCTATGCGTATTAACTACTTCTGTGATTTGTTTTCCTCTTGGCTCGAATTTTGTCTTACTGAATGAATCTTGTGCATACTCACCGAGGTTTAGCTTCTACGCTGTGTGGAAGGATGATGATGTACAGGATGCTGGTGTCTGGAAGTGATGGGAAAAAGACAGGGAAATCTGAAATGTATGGCTGAAAGTCAGAGGTGTGGTATGGTGAGCCTCCTCTTCGGATACTGAACAGGGGCAGAGGGGGCAGCATGGGGGATAGATACTTGGTTCTCATCTTAGTTTCCTCAGCTCACATGTGTGAATAGCATGTCTACTTGGTTGAGTTGTAAAACAACTGCTCAAGACAAACCACAAACTCTCCAGCTAGGACTGACAGAGCCCACTTTCTGTAAGTTCATGACTGTTTCTGAGAAGTGGGACTTCACAGAGCCAACTTGGGGGACTCTGAAGGGTACAAAGAGCTCTTTTCTTTTTCTCAGCAGGGCTAAAATGTTGAGTGAAAACTAAACTCACATGGGTGAAGAATATTTACTGCTGCAGAAATGTTAACAGTAGCACAGTTTATCTCTTGTTCTTGACTTTCCATCATTTTGGGTAGAAGACAGAGGGACAGGGCCTCATGGCTGTAATGCATAGCACATTTTCTATTGGACTCTTTGAGCTAATAGCTACTTAGTCATTGGACAAGTTCAGAGAGAGCTGCTTACTGGACTTATGGTTCAAAATGGCAGTAGGGAGTGAGTTCCAGCTCAGCCTGGGCTAGAGTCAGGCTTGAAATCACTCCCTCCCCAATGGCAGTAGGTTCTAACTCCAAAAGTTAACCCATAAGCTCTTCTCATTAAAACTACAGACAAAATGGAAAGCTAAAACCCCTTGGTGCAACCCCATGACTGAACCCGTCACTAGTGACAGGACAGGTGGATACGATAGAGCATCACCTGCCCAGGCTGCACAGTGCTCACTCTACCACAGGAATCCTATCTTCTCCAGCCCTTTCTCAGTTCTGGGACCCTTGGCTCTACCTTCTAGAAAAAGAGAGGAATCATTTCTTTCTCCTCTTCATACTATTTTCTTAAGGATATTGACTCCTTTGTGAGGTTCCCTCTGCTAACATTTTCTGCAATCAGGGCTGGGAACAAAGCTGTGTAGAAAGTGTGGAGGGATTAAAGTGGCCACAGGGAGACAAGTGCCTCTCACAAAACCATGAAGATTGTTGGCAAGATGTGAGTAGCTCCCATGCCAGCAGTGAATATTCTGCCCAGTTTCAGCTCTAAGTACCAAGAGCTGAGCTAAGGCTCATGAAGATGGTGCCGTATTCAAGACAGTGTGTCTCAGGAGAGAGCTTCTTATGACATACGAACTAGACTGGAGATTATAATCATACATTGTGAATTAAATAAGAGAAGTCCCCATGAAGACAAAACACACTGCAAATCACTCTCCTGGGAGTAAACCAATACTGACAATGAGACCTTGTTCTGTCTGAGGAGGGGCACAACAAACAAAATCATCAACAGCAGCGGCAACCAGGGGATGGTAAAAAAAAATGCCACAAAGAAGCAATGACATCAACAAGGAATAGCAATCCTAGAAACGGTTTCTGTCAGAAGCTGGATGGTTGCTTTAGACAACTGTGTACAAGGGAAAGTATGCCTGGCACTGAAGACCCAGTCAAAAGCCTACAGTGGGGGAGGTCATGAGCCCTAGGGGAGTAAAACAGGCTGTTGTCTGGATAAACTCCTATACAACTCTTCGTGTTTTTAAATGAACATACCCATATGATGCTACACTCACTCTTGTCTAGAGAAGCTTCTCTTTTTCAGATGGCAGTGACCACTGGGATAGCACTAAAGACACCATAGTGCTGAGAAGAAATGACATTGGAGTGTTCAGCACTGGGACCTCTCGATCACACTTCCTGAGGCTATTGGGGAAGAGGTGGCTGAAAGATTGTAAGAGCCAAAGGAAGGGTAGGACTGCTTACGATGCAAACTTCCAGACACAAAATGGCCTGGATATTCATGACTTCACAGTGCCTGATGACACATACACTTAATGGGAGGAAAAGATGATGACACCAAAACAAAGCAGAGACTAGCTGAGAGGGGGAAGAGATACGGGGGAGGATGGGGAGGGAATCAAAATAGTTTATGATGTACGATTATGGAAGCTATCAATAAAAAGTTAAGAAAAAAAGAATTGGCCTGTGACATAAATGCAGAATGTCTGACAGTGAGATTTGGAAAAGAAAAGAGCCCACAGACTAGAAGGAGGAATGGTGAGGAAACCAAGCACAAGAGAGTTGATGGACGTCTGTAATGGAGAACTGATTTCTTGCTTTAGAAGCAAAGAAGGTGAGGTAGTGTGAGTGTTCCAGGAAGGACTATCACTGATGTGGAGATCATGGTTGATGAAATTTTCTTGATGCTGGGGAAGGAGGAAGACAAGACAGTCATGGAGGCTTTAGAAACATTTCTAGACTACTCACAGTTCATAAGCTAGGGAGAAAGAAAGCTCATGTTAGACGGAAAGAACGGAAACCGAATTAGGAAACCTGAAGAATGAGAGCTTCACACCTGTGTAAGCTGGGGAACATCTCAACCTGCTAAGGATGAAACAAAACTGCCTCAATATTCAGGCCTAAGAAGTGGTTATATTTGAAGATAAAAATTAACCTAAACGGGCTCTTCTTCCTTCTAGTGCATGAAAGACTAGATGAGAATTTGACAGCCTCTCTGGAGTATGGAGAAGTGAAGGGTATGCCCTGAGAATAGTTCATTTGTATTCCAGTCAGCATTCACATATGCAGGGAGCAGAACGCTATCCCTGGGTATGCATTAGAGACAACATATATGCCTATAAACCTTCCTCAAGTACACTTGTTTGAAACAGTACGTACAGAGACGTGAAACACAAGCTTTAAGAACAAGATAGTCCTCTATATAGCAAGACTAGAGGAAGACAAGAGACTGGCCAAAACGTCACTGTTTTGATCATAAAATGGAAGTGAAGTTCATTCACAAAATATGTTTATAATGTTTAAGAAATAACTTCAAAAACAATGGTCTGGTTATGAATTAGTAAGAAAGAAAGGCCAATAATAATAATAGGGAGTATGTGGAAGAAACATAATGTAATGAACTTGTGGTC
>PVHP010006682.1:0-59623 GCA_004024765.1 Zapus hudsonius
GCAAGTACAAGGCCCTCATATGGCCTGAGAGAGCCTGTGACCTCCAGAGTTTGGATCTCATGCAAATATCTGGCTGAGACCTGAGAATTGTAGGAGCCCCACAAGCTCTGAAATCCGTAAAGAGACTCTGGCTCAAGGTGGGGTGAAGTTGAAGGCTATGGAGCAGGATACCCTATGTTTCGCTCCAGCTGACAGGCAGGTGCTCTCTGCTGCAGGCCAAGGTATGGGGGTGCCACACCATGCCACACCTTACACACATACCACATTACTGAGAGAGAGAGGGAGAGAGAGAGCAAAAAGAAAAAGAAACTAGAAGGAAATCCAAGGATGGTGTGAGAGGCCTCAGGAAACAGCTGGAGAATGAGACACCGCTGGGATCCGAACTCGGGAACTCGGGTTTGTGCAGCTCGTGCTTTACCCACTGAGCCATCCTTCAGTCCCCAGGAATGGTTCCAAGTCCTGCATCTCCTTCACACCTCATAGTGTTACTAGGGCCCTGCCCTCGGTGCCAGCTTCATATGGAACCCAGATCGTCAACGGTTAAACATGACAGGATTTCTGGGATGTTTTCGTTTTTCAAATTATTATTATTCTTGTATTTAATATCTTTATTATGAATAAGTATGTACATTGTATGAGCAAATCTTGTGAAGGTGTCCCCGTTTCCTCCTCTCTGTCCCCTACCCACTGGGGTCCTTCCTGGGTGCGCACACTGGATCTGTCCTATGGAACGTTTTCTATGACCAGGAGGTGTCATAGAAAAGGGTGGATAAGCACATTCTAAAGATCTAGCTTCGGGCTGGAGAGATTGCTCAGCGGTTAAGGCACTTGCCTCCAGTGCCTAAGGCCCTGGGTTCAATTCCCCAGGTCCTGGTGCTTTCTCTCTCTCTCTCTCTCTCTCTCTCTCTCTCTCTCTCTCTCTCTCTCTCTCTCTCTCTCTCTCTCTCTGCTTGAAAATGAATAAATAAAATAAAGATCTAGCTTCATGTTGTCAGAGGACTGACAAAAAGTCGCAGGCAGCTAAGGAATCTAACAGGAAGCAAACCCTCCCCAGATATGCTCAGCTTGAACTCAGAGGCAGGCCACTGCCTCCTGCGCAGCCCCAGGCCCTGGGGTGCCCCTGAGGCAGCCTGTCCAAGCATTTACCCTAAAGGCCCCGGGCATTGTGTCCTGAGGACATGATGGATTCAGTCTCTGAGCTGAGTGACCTCCGAGTGCCTTTCTGGGTTTCATTAATGTCCCAGAGCCAGGGTCCACTTTCAGGGATCCCACTTAACAGATGGCTCAGTTCTTCATGAGAGATGTCATGTGATCTCTGAAAGAGTTGAAAGCACAGCTCCTCATTCAAAGTCTCCCTGCTGATATTCCAGGCATGGGGTGAAGGGCAGGAAAAGCCAGCAAAACCCCTTGGATCGCAGGGTCTCTCCTCCCTGCTGTGTGTCCTGTGGAGGACTGTCTACCTCCACAAAGGCAGAGACACCGCTCCCCCAAATCAGTCTGAAGCCACGCACACTTATTGATGGCAGATAAGTCCCCACTAAAAATACAGATCCCTGACAAGCCAATCACGAAAACCCTGTCAAGTAACCCCTAATTTTGAAGCGAGTGGTTAATTCCCAGCAAATTGATTTATACACTGTTTGAGGTCTGGCGAGTGGTGTTGTTCATCTGTTATTACCGGGAACTCGGCTCTCCTAATCATTCAGAGAATTGACACAACCCAGTGCGTCTCCCCAGAAAATCCCCTTTGTCAGCACATCTAGAATTTGCTAATTAAATCAACGATGACATTATTCACTTTCTCAAGAATAGAAAGCCCTCTTCCTACCCCCATCACCACTGTTTTCTTTCTCCCGCTCTCTTCTTCTTCTTTTCTCTCTCTCTCACTCGCTCGCTCGCTCTGATTGTCTGCAAATCTGAGCTCTCTTTACTAGACTTCATGGTGTCCAACAACAGCTAATGTTTGAAGATGTTTTACTATTCAATTAGGATTAAATGTGTGAGCACACGAGTTTACTTGTCCTGGACACAGGTGGAAGTATGCACGTGCAAGCACACACACACACATATACACACATGCATGCACACACACGTACACATACACACATGCACACATACACATATATACACACACGCACATACAGTCACATATACACACATACACACATGCACATATATACACACATGCACATATACACACATACAAGCACACACATACACACATACATGCACACACACACACACACACACACACAGCATAACCACCTTTAGAAAGAAAAGTAGAATGATTCCACATATCCTTGAGTCTGGCTTTATTCGATCCTTGCCAGAAGTGTGGGTTTCATTAAAATGATAGGGTTGCCCACACCATGTTCATTTTCCGTGTTATTCCAGCAGAAGTGAACTCCATAAGCAAGAGAGGACAGGCCGTCCCCAGGGATCTATAATTATAGGTCCATAAGATGCTTCTCTTAAGATTTGTGAATTATGGAAAGGCTGGAATGAACCAGTTTGCACATTTGGGGAGCTTGGGGTCGTGTTTTTTTCTTAAATTAGATTTTTTTTCAATTCACAGAAACTAAAAAAGCAAAACTAGGGTAAGGCAATTTGGATACTATTTTGTTTTTTGAATCTCAAATTAGAAAATTTTCCCATCCTAAATAGGAAAGAAAGCGAGAACTGAAATATAAGCAGAATGATTAATTCTCAGAAAAGTATCATTTTATATAGCCTGTTTTTTAAACAATGGCCTTAATTTTTTTTTAATTCTTACCAAGAAATGGGATTTTGAAAATATTTTTAATTGACTGCAAAGCCCATAGTGAGTTACAGTGAGTTGCCGAGGGGCATGGCCCTGTGGTATTTGGAAAGGTCACTGTGGTTTATGGCAGGCTCACTTGGTACCAGAGTTCAGGATGTTTCTGGAAGCGCTAGGACTGCAAAGAGCTTCAGTCTGCTAGGAAGTTACATCTTTTCCACAAGCCTATCTGAGAACAGACAAGATGTGGCTTTCTTAAACACAGTCCTCTGGGTGGAAGCAAGAGCCTACACTGAAAATGAGCTCCAAAACAGGCAAGACCTTTACATAATAAGTGAGGCCATCTCAGATCCTGAATCAAGCAGGGTCCGACTTGGACTTGGATGCAAAGAATTGGCCAAACAGAGTCACGGGTTGCTTAAGAGCCAAGCAAGGTGTCTTGGCAGATGGCTTGCAAAGCCTGATGGCCTGGGATCCATTCCCCAGAGCCCATGTGAAACCAGATGCACAAAGTGGTACATGCATGTGACGTTTGTTTGCAGCGGCAAGAGGCCCTGGTACACCAACTATTCATTTTATTCTCTCTCTCTCTTTCTCCTTGCAAATAAATAATTATGTTTTGTTTTTGAATAGCCTATCAGGAAACACAGGAAAAACAGAAGGTTCCACAAAGGGACAAGAGGAGAAAGCCAGGTCAGGCCTGCTGACACACAATAGTAATCCTAGTACATAGTGAGACCTCATCATTCATTCATTTCATTCATAGATAGATAGACATATAGATGCATGCATGCATACATGGAGAGATAGGTATATTGATGAATCAGATAGATAGGTAGGTAGGTAGGTAGATAGATAGATAGATAGATAGATAGATAGATAGATAGATAGATAGATAGATAGATAGATAGATACTGTGATTGGAATCTGGACGCCCACTCCAGGGTCATACACAGAAATATCCTGCTTTCCAGGCAGAAAAAAAATGACAACTACACCATCCTCTCTCTTCCTCCTGCCCTTCCACCTCTCCCATTGGCCAGACCTTGCCAGTTTTTGTCTTTGTTTTTGGTGTTTGTTTGTTTGGTTGGTTTAATTGGATTGGCTTTTTAAAACTGGGTCTCACACTGTAGCCCAGGATAGCCTAGAACCTCAGTCTCCTGAATGCCAGGATGACAAGCATGGACCACCATGGCCAGTACAAACACACCTTCTTAAAGACACTCACTTTCTGCACATTACTGTATAAATGAGGAGACGCCTGATTTCAAGTCAAGGTTGTCAATAAAGTTTTACTGGCACACAGTCTCATTCATTCCTTTACATGGTGTTACCACTTTGTCCTTTTTTTTTTTTTTTTCTGCTTGGAAAGCAGGAGGATATTTCTGTGTATGACCCGGGATATTTCTGTGAGGACTGTTTCCGAACCAGCTAAGGGATGCTATTTTTTGTGATGGTTCTTGGTGCCTCTCCTCCCTGAAGAATGATGAGCACTCTGAAAAAGGATCTGTCCTTGAACCATGTCCCAAATCCCCAAACCACAGTGGTTTCTTATTGAAGCTAGTGCCTTCTCTGTTCCTGTCAGCTTCCAGGATAAGGAAGGACCTCTCATTCCTCAGCCTGGGGAGCCACCTGCCAACTTCTCAGGGCCTGGGAGGAAGCACTCTGTGAAGAAGAAGGGAGCGGTATCCCACCTAGAACTGGCAGCTGGCTTGGTAAGAGACAGAGGACATACACCTGTCCAGATGGGTGGGCAAGGGAACGTGGACTCAGAACCCATCAGCAAGCTCCAAGACTGGGGGCCTGGGAAGAAAGTCAGGGGGACTTAGTGTGCCAACCCAGAGCTCTGTGAAGTGACACAGAGAGAATCAGAGGACACAATGATGGCAGAAACAGGACCCTTCCCTCCATGAGTCACAGACAACCAGCCCCTCACCGGCTGCACTGGTTCTCAAAATACTCCAGAAGAATCGCACACTTCGTAGTAAGATCCATTCCTTCCCTTTATGCTCTCACTGTAAAAAGGAAAACAGAAAAGAAAGATTTAAACTATAATGGCTAATTTCATGCCACCTTGATGGAGCCAAGATCAGCTGAAATCGCTGGCAAAACAATCATTCTGGAAGAGTCTGTGGGAGTGTTTCTGGAAGAGATCAGCACTTAAATCAGCAGACAGGGGAAAACAGGTGGCCTGCCCCAGCGTGGGTGGGCACCACCCAACATGTCAAGGCCCCTAGGGAACACAAGGGCCAGAAGGAACATCCTCATTCTCTCTGCTTTTGCTGGGACACCCATCTTCTCTTGTACATGGGAATGCAGACTGGAATAAATTAAACCCCTCATTAGATAGCCACAGAGTCCCGGCCCCATCTCTCTTTCAGTCCGTAGCTCATACAACTTACAGCATTCTATAATCTCAGGAATCAATCCATGCTTTGTGCATGTGATGTATACCTATTCTTGACTATTGCACTATGTCCCTATAAACCCATTACACGTTAAACACACCATATGTCAAACATGCGTTTGATACACCCAACCACCTACCTTCATAGCTTAGCAACATGGAGAAGACTGTGTCAGTTGTTTACTCTTGTGACCTGAAATCAGACTGAGAGCCATACCTACCACCACTGTCCACCTTCCTGAGGGGGTATCCTGTCACTCATCGCTAACCTGGGCAAATATCAAAATTTCACATATGATTTGTGTTGAATGTAAATCTTTAAGTCCACCACTCAGATTACACTGGGGTCTACTGGCTCCATTTCTCTGGAGAACCCTGCAGACTAAGTGTGTGCTGTCTTTCCTCCCTCAGCAGTTGAATTTAGATGGAGGTTGAATCCATTCGAAGCCACTCAAGACACACAAGAGGGAACTTGGGTCATTGGAAAGTGACTTTGGTGTGTCTGGAGACAAGGATCCATATGGCTGGGACTGAGCCAGAGAGGTAAGTGTTGAAGGATGGCAAGAAAGCCATATCCAACCTCTATCCAGCCACAGGGGTCTGGCAGGAAGTGGGCTTTCTGATTTCATTGGAAATATTCACAGCAAACTCTAAATTACCTTCCAGTATACAAGAAAGGTAACTGCACTGTTTGACTTAAATCTTCATTTTGGAACCCAAAGGAGGGTTTTCCTCAATGCATTGCTTACTAATCAACATTTTTCCCCAGCTTGTCATTTTGTTTAATGTTGCAAAACAAGGCAATTTTTTAAAGTAGGATCTGCTTTTGCAAATAGATGTCTAAACTTGAGTAAAATAATGGATGTAACTAAATACCACCCAATATGACAGCTTTGTTCTGCCAATGCAATTTGCTGATTCTGGAAAGAAAATGCAAACAGCCTGTAGCATTCTCAAAACAGAGCTGTGTGTGACAGACACGGGCCTGGGTACACGCTGGCGCACCACGTCTCACAGCAGACTTCTGCATTCACTTAGCTTTTTTATTTCCTTGTCACAGCTTCTGTGCTGCGCCGTTCCTCCCATCCTAGAGCCAAGGAAGGCCGTCTCGGATGTCACAATTTCATAATGATGTCCCCAAATTCTTTGATCTGTATAATTCTTTGTAATGACATTTCAGGAAGTCGAGTGTTGCCTGGAGTCATTTTCAGAGAAACATCAACTCATCCTTTAAAAAAATCGATGATGTTGTTGGCCATGAGGGTCCTACACAGTCAGGACAAACAGAAGAACCACTGGCTACACCAGGCCAGGAGCTCAGGGAGGACACATTCTGTCATCCCTCGTGATAGGCAGTCTACCAATCCAGGAAAAGGCGGCTGGAGGGATTTCTCAGTGGCTAAAGACAGTTGCCTGCAAAGACTACAGACTGGAGTTCAATTCCCCAGTGTCCTCCTAAAGCCAAATGTACAAAGTGACGCATACATCTGGAGTTTGTGTGCAGTGGCTGGAGACCTTGGCTTGCCCATTCTCCCTCCCCAGCCTCTGCCATCTCTAGCTATCTCTACTTGCAAATAAATAACTAAATAAAAATGTTCTAAATTTAAAAATAAATAAATAAACCTAAGGCAGAACTGCCACACAGTGGTAGAGCACTTGGGTTCATCTGCAGCAACACAACCCAAATGCCCATCCATGGAGGAATGGATAACAAATGGTATATTTACACGATGGAATTTTACTCGGCTGAAAGAAAAAATGGCATAGTGAAATTTAGAGAAAAATGGTCTGACTTGGAGCAGATCTTACTAAGTGAACTCTCAAAAGAACAGAGAGTCAAACGCCGCATATTCTCCCTCATATGCGGTTCCTAAACACTGTTTACCGTAAACTCTATGCAGAACCAGTCTTGAGAAGTGAGAGTTTATGAAAGAGGGGTAAGGAATGGGAGGGAGGGGATGACTTAAGCATGAAGCTAAACCAAAATTGGTTTGAAATCATAAAATCTTCACCTACATAATGTAACCTACTGAGCAAGTAGTGGGCATTGTCTGGCAAGATGGGTCGTGAATAGAAGGGGAAAGAGTCTAAGCCTGTGAAAAATTGATCAGTCTGGCAACTCCTGGTCCCAGCCACAGGCTCCTTCCCTCACTGAGCTATTGACCAAAGTGACTCATGAGGTCCCCAAAACAAGACAGGGTTCTGTCAAAGCTCTTAAATGCCCATCCCAGGCCTGAGGCAGGATCCTGTTGCTGAAGAAACCACAGAAAGCCATCTATCAGCACCGAGAGACCCAGAATGGTAACCAGCCCCCAGATGATAGTGCAGTGCTGGAAGGCAGTGCATAAACTGCCAGGGGAAACTGGTCAATGATAGTTGGAGTAAACAGAGACCACTGACATGAAACGCAGTCTGCCGCCATGAGTAGGCTGAACACACTTCCTACTGGGAGAGAACAGTGAACCAGGAAACCAGCACTTGTGCAATGGAGGCTCCAAAGCCTGGGGGAGGCAATCAACGGCTTTTAATTTTGCCAAGTAATCCACTCAGTGATGGGGAGCCCTTAACTAGAACTGGAGACTCAGGGCGAAATGCACTGGGAACCAAAAGCTTGGGAACCCAAAGAGAAATTAACTTTACAAGTGGTTTACAAAGAGGCTACTCACAATAAAATCTAGCCAATTCAAAAATATGTATCTCAGTTAACCTATACTGATCTCACTCTCCAATGGAAATTGTTTGTATTTTTCACAAGGCAGTGAGAGAGCTGTGGCCTTTCCAACTCTACCAATGAGCCACAGGCCAATAGTTGACATCCTGGCAAGAGATGAGCCACCTCAGACCTACCATAGAGGATCCACATAGAACCCCACAGAGTGGGGGGTATAAGCAAGTGACCTATAACCATCGCCAATCAGTCAACCCAGGATAAGCCAGCGAGACAGACGCCAATGATCTTCAACACAACCTAAAGCAGAAGTACAGAGGCCACTAAGATCTCAGCAATAAAGTAGCTTTAATACTCACCCACCTTGACTCAGGGAACTGAGCAGAAAAGGGGGGGGAAGATTGTAAGAGCCATGGTGGAGGAGAATGTCCAGAGACATTGCCCCTCAGTAACAACATACAAAGGGGGATGGAACCAGGTTGACTCCTAGGCTATCCATAATCCCTTAACCCATGGACTGATCCAGACTGCCCACAGAGGAGGATATCCAGCTGATTGGGGACAGGGAAGAGGGAAATCGGGGAACTGGGGACATCCATGCATTATTTGCTCATTCAATGTATCTAATTATGGATAATAAAGAAAAATAGTCACTAGTAAATCAATATCAAGCAAAGGCCAGTAACATCTTAGGTGCTGTCCTATCCCAAGCTTCCTCTAATCCGCATTTACTGCCTGTGGCAAAGGCAGCTAGAACAAGAAGGCTAGTTTTCTTGAGGAATTAATAAGCTTTGGACATCTATTTCATTATTAAACCTCCCCAGGAGCGACCTGAGAAAGATCCATCCTTAATAGTACCAACCTATTGTGCAGAAGGGGAAACTGAGACTTGGAGAGGTGAAATAATTTGTTCAGGGTCACTTAGGCTAATCACGGCAGAGCCATAGTTTGAACTCTCTGGGCATGCAGTCCAAACTCTGAATCCTCATGTTGGAGAAGCTATGACAGTGGTTAATCATGTGAAGAAGGGGGGAAAGTGGGTATCTTGTGAGCTCTATGCAGCGAACTGTATTCAGTGCCCAACTAGTCACAAGTCACTGTGGTACAGCTGAGGTCATAGTCTCGGGTGCTGACTGTCACTCAGGCATGTTAGACACTGAGAATATCCACAAGAGCTGATCTGCAGACTGGGAAAGGGAGGCAGAAGGGGATCCAGGTTGTGATCTCTCCCAAATCATAGCTGTAGCAGCCCAGCCACAGTACCCATGAGGAAGATGGCGGCCCTGACACAGCTACCAAGGAGGGAACTCCTGGGGTTAGGGGAATGCAAGGCCAGAGAAGAATGCCAGAGCTATTGTGGGCTCCAAAGAAGGGGAGTCTCTTGATGAAAATAGCATTCTAGAAGGTTATCCTGCCAGCTTTGTATAGGCTAAGCAAGAGGCAGGAGGCTTGCTTGGAGGCAGCAGGATACCCAGGTAGGGGTGGTGAGTGGGGGTGAGCAGGAGAGAAACAAGCTGAGAAAAGGATAAGACACACCACCGAGGCACCGTGGAAAGTGACTTAGTGTGGCTGTCACCCTCCTGAAGCCTCGGAGACAAGACCTTCTAAGAGTCTTCATGGAATGTGGATTGTTGATTTCCTGAGGAGACAATGGCTGAACTCCTATCACCTTAGGAACCTTGAGCCTACCCATGACGTCATATGAAATATTGTCTTTGTCGTATAGAGGTTGACTCTGGGCACTGTGGATGTCCTAACAATGGTCAATGTGGAGTGCTTATACCTCAACCAGCTACCAAGCCACCGTTGTGACTAATCAATCTGCAGGCTGTGTTTTGGCATCTCCTGGAATGAACCACGGGAATGGGAATCACGTTTATCGAAAGGTCAAATGACGGGAAGGGACTTCATTGGTTTAGCAGAGACATGATCATATAGAAAACTGGTGCTTGGCTGCTCTGATCAAAATTGAAAAAAGATTTTTCTGGGCTTTTCACAAGAAGCATGTCAGAGAATTCACCATAAAAAGCTTCAGCTTCCACTTTCAGTGAAACTATTATGTTCACTAGATTGTTTGGGTTTGTTTTGCTTTAGTTTCTTTTTGGTGTTTGTTTATTTTCTGAGATAGGATCTCACTATGTAGTCTTCCTGCCTCTGTCTCCCAAGTGCTGAAATTACAGGAGTATGTCACCATGTCTGACTGGTGTACTAGAGTTATTGGAAAGGACCCAGAAATTCTGGATGCCACGTAACTGAATGGTTCGATGTCCTCAAACAAGACATTTTCATGGAAAGACAGCTGTTGTAGTCAGCTTTCTAGTTGCTGCGCAGAAAGAACCCAAGCAAAAGCAGCTGGTGGAGGAATGGGTTTATTTGGCTTATGGACTTGAGGGGAGACTCCATTCTGGCAGGGAAAACGATGGCATGAGCAGAGGGGTGGACATCACCTCCACCACAGCACTGGAAACAGCGGCAGGAAGGCGTGCTAAATGCTGGCAAGGGGAAGCTGGCTCATAACCCCCATATGCTTACCCCCAACAACACAGCTCCAGCAAGGTTATAAAATCCAAACTGCCATCAGTTGAGGATTGATCATTCTGAACACATTCATTTGTTTTGGGGGGACACCTGGATCAAACCATGACAATAGCCAAGAGAAATGTGAGGACAAGAACCTGGGAAGAAAATTGGGCAATAAGGTTAAAGACCAGATTTTCAGGACATGGTCAGCTTCCAGGACAGTTCTCCAGCTGAGAGATACTTAATAAACCTTCTCGGTCTATGTGGTTTCTGTTATATGAAGCAAAATTAACCTCTAAAGTGACTGAACATAGGGACACAGCCTCAGAGATGGTAGACTATAGCAAGAGAAAGACCACTTTCTGATTCCACACATAGTAATGAAGTGAAAATAAACATTCTATTTTTTATTTATACATTAAAATAAAAGATAAGCAATGGCTTTTTGTTATAAAGGTGTCTGGGGGCATATAGTATCCATGTCTATCTCTATGCACACTGATCCCAATGAGGACAGGAAGCTTTGTGTCATCTCCAGTGTTGTCTCACACACAGGGAAAATCTTATCTTCCTAGAATAGGCTTGCTTCTGAGCTGCCAAAATCTGTAGAATCCCTTCCAGAATTGTCGCAGAGAAGACAACACCCCTGCTGCATGCTGCAGACCCACCAAGAAAGACCAGAACATGCACCACCAGGCAACGGGAGCCCAGCAATGAGTGTCTGGCCCTGGGAAGTCACAGCTCACTGGGGTGGCTGCAAGTGCTCACCTTGGAGGCAGGAACGCAGAGAGATGGAGGCACCCACACTGATCTCCCACGTGTGCTTATGGATTTCCAAAACCACAGGTACTTGGCCAGAGAAAAACTGAGGGACTCAATTGCTCTTCTCAAGTATTCCCAATGTTGCCAAGAGGAAGTCCTTCCAGTTCAGCTTTTGGAGAGCTGGGCTAAGATTTCAGGAAGCAGACTGCACTCAAGTGACTACTACACTGTCCCAAAGGCATGTGCTCTTGGGACAATGAATTCCCTATTGTCAGCGATATTTAAGCAAAGGGTAAATAAATTTCCCCTCCTACGAAAGGGCATACACGCCCTCCTTGAAACCCTATAGAACTGCCCTTAGGTCACCAGGGCTGCCATAGCGCGTACCGAGTGACTAGATCACAGAAATGGGTTGTGCCATGTTCTGAAGAGAGTTGTGTAAAGTTGAGGTTCCAGTGGGGTTGGAGGTAATGCTGTCCATCCAGGTTCCCCTTCTGTGTGTCTATGTTCGAGTTTCCCTTTGTAAGATCCCAGTCCTTTGAGATGAAAACATTCCTTAGTGACTTCTTAAAATTAATTTTTAATTTTTATTTATTTACAAGCAGAGAAAGAGGGATGGAGGAAAAGAGAGAAAGGGGGAAAACTTCAACCAAACTCCAGATGCATGTGCTACTTGGTGCATCTGGCTTAATGTCAGTACTGGGCATTGAACCCAGGCTGGAAGGCTTTGCAAGTAAGCGCCATGAACTGCGGAGCCATCTCTCCAGCCCTGACTTACTTTAATTTGATTACATCTTTAAATTTCTTCTCTGCAAGTAAGGTCACATTTTGAGGTACCGGAGGTTAGGACTTCCATATGTGAAGTTGGAGGAGACACAATTCCTCTTAGATAAGGGTGTAAGTTACAACATCCTGTTGACCGATAGGAAAGGCTGTACCAACAACCCAAGGAAGCCCTGAAGCAGCAAGTGGGCACAGGGTAACTTGTCCCCGGAGACGCCATCAAACGAGAGAGGACTTCACTTCTAAGCACATCAAGAGTCTCTGAATGGAGAGTTTCTGCGAATCACCGCATAGGACATGGGTGGGGTGTGACACAGAAAGTGCAGTGACTTTCTCACACCCCACAGGTGCTCCCAGCAAGATTCTGGGTCCCCAGGGGCGTTTTTTTCTGTGCAATTTGTTCCATCTTACTTTCTATGTTAGTGTTCGTTGGTGGGAGGGTGGGGTCGCCCTCCATGCATGACACCCTCTCTTGCTTCTTCATGTCTTCATGTGACAGCCACCAGGACACAACCCCTTGCCATGTTTGACTTTTAGGTCCTGCGCAAATTTAAGCTCAACAAAGCATCTTACACAGGTTTTTTTTTTTTTTGATACTTGGTGTTCTGGGTTGTATGATATTCCTCAAAACATATGTCCATCTCCTCCACCCATACCTGTAAAGGTGACCTTACTTGGTACTAGGGTCTTTGCCAAAGTAATAAAGTTGAGATGAAGTCACACTCAATTAAGGTGGACTGGCATCTTTATAAGAAGAGGGGGCTGGAGGGATGGATTAGTGGTTAAAGCGCTTGCCTACAATGCCTAGGTACCTCAGTTCGATTCCCCAGTGCCCATGTAATGCCAGATGCACAAAGTGGCATATGTATCTGGGATTTGTTTGCAGTGGCTGGAGACCCTGGCATGCCCATTCTGTCTGTCTGTCTGTTTATCTGTCTCTCTCTCTTCTCTCTCTGCTTGCAAATAAATAAATTAAAATTAAATGGCACTAAAAGATATAAAAAAAAGACATGAAAAATATCAGAAGGGGGGAGAAAGACACAGAGACAGGAAAAGGCTATGTGACAACGGAGATGAGGTATAACAAGCTAAGGAACACCCAAGCTTGATGACAATACCAGCCAGGAGCGAGGCATGGAACTGACTCCCTTAGAAACTTCAGAGACAGCAGAGCCTGCCATCAGCTTGGTTTGGTGTCTTGATTTCCACGTTGTGAGATGTAAACCTCTGGGGTTTTTACCACCCAGTCTATGGCCTTTGTTCTAGAAGTCCTCAAAACCTACTGCACTTGGGACACGATATGACGGAGATGTGTCACTCTAGTAATAGTCATAATAGTAGCAATAGTAAAATGGTGTTCTGGAGTACTAATAACCCTCCAATGAAGGATTCTAAGGTGACCATAATCCATAATGTGACCACTTCTAATGAAATAAGTGCATGTGTTGCTAACTCTGCTCTGCAGAAGAGGACCTGAAGGGACAGGTGAGTTAAAACACCTTGGTGAAGGTCACACCATGAGACACGAAGAGAACTGTCAATCAATTAAAGGTGTGCGGGCCCCATGAGCCCATGCTGTCCGTCCAGAATATTTACCAGGGCGCATGAGAGGCACACATTTTGCAAATAACAGGGATTTATCCCAAGGCTGTAGGCAAAGAGACAGCATAAACCCTTTGCCAGAATTCTTAACGTTCTCTATTTGGGAACGATTTGTAAGATTGTCATTTGGAATTTGTCTTTGATTTTATTCAGAAATATTGACACATATGCTGTTGTGACAAGACAAAACAGCCATCATGTGCAGTTTTTTTTCATGAATCCAGATATTAAATTTAACTTTATTTGGCTGTAATTCGTCCAAAATTTAAAATAAATATAAAAAACATTGCCGTTTTTTTCAAAGCAAGTCATCTCAATACAAGTGCAATTTAGATATTTAAATATGTCATAACTACATCTATATCCACACTGCGTGGGCTTTGTAGAGACAGTGTTCCTAGAGTATACACTTTAGAAATAAAAGAAAACCTCGGGTTTAAAAATACTGTATTAATAAACATTTATCAATTCTTATCGAGCAGAAATGGGAAACATACTGTCTTCCCTTATCTTACACTGGCTGAAATATATAAATTCCTGTTGCAAACAGCTTCATCTTTCTTCCTTTTTTCCCATGCAAATACACACTTTGGGAGGGTTTTGCATGTATCCCAAGGGTTTCTTAAGCTTAGCCTTGTATTCATGAAGGTCCCTCGACCTCAGCACTTCTGACCGTTGGAGCTAGGTCCTTCCTTCTGTTTGCTTAGCAGCATTACTGAGCTCTTCCTCTGGATATCTATGGTTAACCCCATGCATCCCACAAAACACACCGTCCAGACATAGCCAAATGTTCCTTTGAGAGGAGAGGCAAAGCCTGGGTATAGCATTCCATTGTAGACAGAGCTGCGTGTCTAAATTCTTCCTGTGCTGAACTGGAAGACTGAACATGGAGTTTTATATCAAGTCACACTCAATCGTAAGCAAATGTGGAGAAGGAATAAATAGTAAGTTTTCCAGCAAATTCCACATTCCTCTCTCACTTGAGGATCCAATCATGTTGGGGGTAGTTTCTGGGGGGGGGGGAAGGTTTCCCATCCTTCCATTCAGCCCTTCCCTCGTTGAAGGCCACTGCATCTCTGTTTGCACTATCCCTCTCTCTGATCCTTGGAGGTCCTGGTATAGGTTGATCTGCACCAAATAGAAGAAATAAGAATCCTCTCCAAATAACACTGTCAGGCAAAGTGACTCATCCAATGGTGGCCACCGATTTCAGAATAAGAACACTCCATCCACATTGAAGTATGTCGTTTAGTCTTTTTATTAATATGTATTTATTGTACAAAATCATGGGTTTCAGTGTGACGTTTTCATGCCTGCATATAACATACTTTGATGATTAATGAGCATAATGTGGCCTTGGATTGTGTTTGCTGTTTTGAATTCCATGAAGAACACACAAGGCAGACCTTGCCACCAAGAACCGACCACATACAAACCCACCATGTGTGTGACCGAGATTTTGTTATGCACTGTTGTTAAAACAATGAGACTACTTTATCGCAAGACCTCACACGTCACCTGACACACAGACAGTCAGTCCTCTGACTCCACAGGCCTTACAGCTACAGACTCAACTAACCGCAGATAAACTGCTTTGGAGAAAAAGCTCAATTAATAATTTGCCTAGCATGCAGGAGGCCAGTGCTGGGTTTGATTCATGGCCCACAGAAACTGGAAATGCCTATAATCTTAGCACTTGAGAGGTAAGGCCAAGAGGATTATGAATTCAAGGCCATCCCTGGCTACATAAGTGAGTTGGAGGCCAGCCTGGGGTATCAGAGACCCTGTCTCAAAACAAGAACCAAAAAAAATTAACTTAACTGAACATGTCCAGGCTTTTTCCCTTATCATTGTCCCCCAAACAATATAGGACAACTACTCACAGGGCATTCAAATTTCAACAAGTGTTAGAGGCAACAAAGTCTTCAGGAGCATGTACATAGGTCCCATGTAAATGTAAGGGACTTCGGCATATATAGGTCTTGGAAGCATCAGGAGTCCTGGAGCCAATTCCCCATGGATACAAAGGAAAGCTATATGTCTGTGGAACAAATAAACAGATTCACCTTGGAAGGCAAAAATAAGAGTATTTAGAAAGGACGGTGGTGATGGTGTTGTTTGACTGTGACCTAATCCAACTGTGTATCCAGATAGTTCAGAGTGCGGACAATGTGAGGTGTGCCTAGGAAAGGGAGGGGAGACAATGAGGAGGAAATTCACTACCAAACCAAGTGAGCAGTGCCTGCAGATTGGAGGGAAATGGAGGACCATTGCCAAGTTCTTCAGGAGGAGTGTGGCTTGGGCTTTGATTGTCCTTGGGAACCGATGAGGACAGATACTCAGCTCTTCTCAGACACCCTGAACGACTTCACATGGCCTCTGAAAGATGCACTCTGCAGTCTTCTTTGAGATTTGTAGGCATGGCAGAGACTTCCCATATGGTGAGTGAGTGAGCTTCCCAGTGTCGAGATAAATAAATGTTGGTGGTATCACATGCTGCTTATTGAACACACAACTTGCCAAATGAGGCTGACTGCTCACTGATTTTGTGAAGCTATGAGGACTTGAATCCCATACAGAACATATTGCCTCTTGAGACAGAACAGAAAAGCCATTTTCAACACACTGGTGCTGTTCTGAGTTAGCTGTTTGGAAACTGTGTTTTCAACCTGCCTTTTTGGATCACCCCTGGGTGTACGAGCACATCTGAGTTTTCTCACGTGAGTGGTTTCTGGCCATCGTCTCCCCCTCAACTACACTGCTCTTTAGTATTCAGTTTCCTAGTTGAGATGCCGCAGTGCTTTCTACAAATCAAAGTTTATTGGACCAACAATTTCTCGGGTTCTTGATTTCGGCTGCAAATCCCTGCAAACTCATTAAGCCACGACCCCTTCCACTACAAGAATGGACCTGTCACTGGCCCAGCTGCAGGACTGCTAAATGAGGGCAGTTATGCTGGGCAAGTGGGGGTGGCAGAGTAGAGACATGGGCCAATGGGTTTAGTACGACGTCTGAGAGGAAGCAGTGATTGCAAGGAGAACACTTGGAGGCCAGTCTGCATGTGTCTTAATCTTTTCTGGAAGCTATTGGGTACCTGTAGGCTCTGCTGGCTGCACACCTGGGCCGTATTCGTCTCTGATCTCATTTATACCCTGGTTTCCCAGGAAAGGTACCCATGATTTCCCATGGCCTTGGGTGTCTGCAGGCACTGGAATCCTTCAGGCACGCATGCCCTGTTTGAATGACTTCTACAATGATTGCTGTTCAACTAGGCAAATGGCATTTGAAAGGGCAAAGCAAATTCTCTCCTAGAGCAATGAGGGGTTAGACATAACATGGAAAATTCCAGTGTAGGTTAAAAAGAAGCTATTCCTGAATAACTTGCTGCCATTTGAATTTATGCCCTGGGGAAAAGTTGAAAAAAAAACAGAAAACACAGTTCATTATTATTTGTATAGATTATGCAAACTTTGCCTGGTTTTTTTTTATAACTAAGTTGCAAAAGATGAAGGCAAGAACTTGGACTGGATGTGAGGAGGATTCACTAGCAAGATGTTGATTTATAAATGGCAACAGCCAATTCCTTATATTCCCTCTGCAGTCATGTCCCTCATACAGTAATTCCCAGTGTTCCTTTCTGAAAGCCCTTGGTACTCAGTTAGCCCCGAGGTGTAATGTTTGATAATATAACTGCTGCTTCTGTCACTGCGTTTTGTACAAACGCATTATATGTGGCCCGGAATGGTAAAGATTTATGTATGGGTATGGAAAATAAAAATCAGCATTGATTAAAAGCCCCAGATAGACCATCCAATACCGCCCAAAGAACATCAGTTATTTTGCATTTTGACGTGGCGATTGATAACTCATAAATGCAAGCAGGAATGACAAATGCGGGTGGAAACTGGCTTTGACAAAAACGATAACAGTATCAGTCTCGAGGGGCGATGGAGGTATAACAGGAGCTGTTTAAAATATTTAATCATTTTATGAAGGCTGCAAGATGTTGTTTGACCCTGAAGGAGCGTGAATGTCACATGGATAGAAATGGCCAAGTCTTTGAAGTGAAATTTAAAAATGCTGTTATTATAGAGCCTTCTTGACATCCTATCATTTTTGTATAGGATTAAAAATATGTATACAAAGCACCAGATAAAGGATGCAAACACAGGATGTCTTGGTTGAAGGGGAAGGAAGTAAAGACGCTGCTCATGGATTTTCACTGCAGAATACCAACACACGCATATTTTTTTTTCTTCCAAATAGCAAGTCTCTAGCCAGGAGCTCTCAGGGTTTTTTTAAAAGATATTTTGATTTTTAAATCAAGATTGCATAAACCTGCACTTGTGTTTTCTAGAACCTACTGTTCGAATTGCTTTTATTCTTTTTTCTGGGTGCACCCTACCTTGGTAGGGCTTCCTGTTTATAGAATATATTTATATAGAAGGAAATCTGGGGTACCCAGGTAAGTACCCCGATCAGTAATCCCCTTAGAATAGGCTCCCTGCCACAGGCACACTTCCTGGTGTCACTGTGATTGTCTTCTTGGTTTTCTCCATCTCGGTTCTCTCTGTCCTGGTTCTGTGGTGAACGGGCATTGAGGAGCGGTTTCCTTCGGGATTTTTTCCATATTTTCTGAGCATGTTCAGGTGCTGGTGTCTGGTTGTTCAAACGTATTTTTTTCCAGAAAATTTTGTTCCATTTCTATAAGGAACATAGAATTGAACCTATGCACCAAAACATGCATGGAGGTTGCATGTTATTAATCTTAGCTTACAGATTCACTTCCCAGGACAAACCGTGTGACCAAAAAGGACTGTGGACAGAGTTGCCTTTTGTTCAAGGGTCTACTTGTCTTCCCTTTGGGTTGACGCTCTACCCACAATCTAGATTCCTAGTTCAGGGAATGTCCTCTGAGAGTGTCTGCTTGTTTGGGTGGAGGTGAGGACACTGGAGTGAGGGTTTCCCTCCCATTTTCCTGCACCAAACACTGTCTCTCTCACACACACACACACTCACAAAGTCACACTCACATAGTAAGACACACTCGGCACACTGCACATATGCGCTCACAGGTCCTCACACACAGACTCCCAGTCACTGTCTCATACCTTGTCCTCTGCCTCAGCCACCTCTGCCCCCCTCCAGTGGCTCGCCTCCTCCACGAAGACACTGGAACAGGTCCTCCCTCCTCACTTCACATCTGGGGGTAACAGGGACACCTGGATCTCCAGACCTATATGAGACATGAACTTCCTTGGTTCCAGACGTAGCTTGTGTGAACTTGTTAAGACCACACTGGGAAACTCTGAAGCCCTGTGGAAGCCGAGGAAATTGCAGAAAGCTTATTCCAGATGGTTCCAGGGCCCTCAATGTAATCACGTAACAAGGAGGTCCAATGTTGGGGAGACGCTCAATGGATGAAGTGCCTGCCATGCGAGCATTTTGACTCTCCAGCCTTCACGTAAATGGCAGCTTCTCTAGCCAATCAGTAAGAGACCCTCTCTTAATGACTGTGGTGGGTCAGCAGTTAAAGATACTTGCTGGCAAAATCTGGTGTCCCAGGTTTGATTCCCTGGTACCCACTTCAAGCCAGATGCAGAAGCAGGAGGCCCTGGTGCTGCCATTCTCCCAGCCCCCACCTCACACACAGAAATTGAGAGAGCCCATGAGTTTATGGGGGACCCCTGACTCGAGCCACCACAGCTTATATTTTAGAATGAGAGTTAGTGATCATTGTTGGAGCCCTGCCCATTATGATGGAAATTTTCCATATCCATGTTGCCCCTTGGTATAGCCACCGAGCAAATGTGGCTTCTGATCGGTGCTACCATTGAGAAACTAATGTTTCATTGGATTTAATGCACAAATATGCAAATCTAAACCTGGAAACTACTGTGGCTAGTGGCTGCTGTATTGGACAGTGGTAGCTATGTTTCTCATTTACTTCTGATTCATGGTGTCACTGATTTCACAGGCATCACAGTGGAGCATACACCATGCTAAGGAAACACAGGGGACGCATGGATGGAAAGAGAGAGGCTACTCCTAAACAAACACCAGTAACCATCCTGTCCTAGACACTTTATACACAGAAACCTCATTGCTTTCTTCCCCACAGTCAGCAGTGAAAGGCCTTGCACAGAATAGCCAAGCTCTCAAAACGCTAAGTGCTAAATCCAGATATGAACCCGAAATTGAGTGCTCTTCTAAGAGGAGATCAACTGTGGCCTGATTCTTGCAGAACTGCAATGAGTACAGTTGAGTGTGAGTGACATGAAGTGAGGGAGGGGCGAGGACAGATGGATGGCGAGAGGCACTCTGGACAGAGGGACAGCCTGTGGGTAAGCAGAGGTCCAGGACAGGGAGCACGGTGCAGGAATCACTAAGCCCAGGGAAGGAAGGCAGTGGTCAAGACAGGAATGAATGATGCTGGGCTGAGGAGCTGGCTTCCATCCTGAGAGCCATGAGAACACCAGAGGTTGGTGAAGATGATGAGTGTGCTCCAGGAGAAGGGCATGAGCTGCAGGAGAGCGTCAGGAAAGCATGAGGCAGGAGGGGGACAGGAAGAGGTGGTCCTTCAGGAGGGGCTGGGATATGTAAGGACTGACTGGACAGGAGAATGACTGGGATCTGGGACCTAAGGGACCCGAGATGGAAGCTGCTGTTGGGATGCTATATTCCCCAGCTGGAGGCTGCTCTTCAAGCTGTTTAATTAGCGCCATTCCCCATGGAATGGTTCAAGAATCCCAAAGCCTCCTGTCACAGACAAGATCCAAAAGACTTCTCAAACCAAGCACATACAAATATCCTTCTTGGTCAAGGGTTTAAGTTCCTTATTACTTGCCTTAAAATATCAAAAAAAAAATTATCTTTAAGCTGGTGTGATGGTGCACCCCTTTAATCCCAGCACCCAGGAGGCAGAGGTAGGAGGATCGCCATGAGTTCAAAGCCACCCTGAGACTACATAGTGAATTCCAGGTCAGCTCTGGGCTACAGTGAGACCCTACCTCGAAAAGTTTGTGAACACAGATGAAATTTAGGTAGAATTGTTTGTTTACAAATTATTAATGTACCACCATATAAATACCACATCTTTTATAAGCTATACCAAATAGCAATTTAAATAAGATTATGCAAATAATATTTTAATTGTTTTATTCTTAAATCAAAATTTTAATTATTTGCTTATTTATCTTGTTTTGATTTTTTTTTTTGAGATAGGCGTCTCACTCTGGAGTTCTACACAAAGCTTCAAATTTTTAATGAACAGATTTATTTTTGTTAATTTTTGCACATTAGGCATATGATGGAATTTTTCATTACTTTTGCAAATCTTATTTTAAACCAAGTAATTATCAAAATGTGACTAAATGTACCTAAGGTTTCCCATAACATCCAGTCAGTCCATGAAGGCAAAACTATCTTGATTCTAATATAAGGTGTGGCATTTGCCTTTTTTCTCTATGTTAGTTATCTTGTCCACATCCCAATAAATAGATAACGAAATAAATAAACAAATATAAATCTTACTTTCTTGAAGCCATTTTTACTAAAAATAATATCCACAAAGGATATTACTTTAGTAAACCTCCATCTTGTATGTGCGTCTGTCTCCTAACTTGGGCCACAAGACAAAGGAAAATGGAGTCTTCACAGCCAGCACCTGTTCTCCTGCTGTTTCTCAGGCTGGACAGACACTTTTTCATGAAATACCTTTTTTTTTTCCTCAAAAGAATGCTTATGGTTGTTCACCCTTGGGATTTTGGCAAACATCTTCCCAAAACAAAGTGAGTCTGGAAAATGACTGACAATATTTGTTGCCAAGAAAAACATTCAATCTTTTGAGTGAAAATTATAATTTTGAAAAACAGTATCTATCACTATGACTTTGATGGTTTCACAAAATATAAAATGCCGATAAACATGGGATCTTTTGATAGTGCGTAATAAGGTAGGTCCCCATCTGGAAGAGCTACAAGGTTCAGTGGACAAATATTTTGGAAACAATGTAAAATATTACAAAAATGGTCAAAGTATGATATTAACAAGTGCAAAGTTCACTCATTCAGTTTCAGGTGTCATATTTCTGTTAACTTTGAAGAAATAGCCATATGCTGAGTTCGGGAATGCAACCAAAGTAGGTCTACAATGATCAGAAAGACAAAGTGTTTCTTTCTCAAATGTATAGAGAGTGAGTGAGGCTGGACTTCACATAGTTCAGTGAAGATACTTCTCAGACTGTAGTGCCTGGAGAGATGGCTCAGCAGTCAAGTGCACTTCCTGTGAAAGCATGAGGACCTGAGACTCCCCAAGTTCAAATCTCCAGTCCCAAGCAACACATCTAGGTGTAGATATGTGCACCTGTAACCCCCAGTCCCACAGGGGAGCAGAGACTGTGCTTAAAAAGTGGCACACAAGGGTGCTGGAGGTGGTGGCACATGCCTTTAATCCCAGCACTAGGGAGGCAGAAGTTGGAAGATCACTTTGTGTTTGAGACCAGCCAGGGACTATAGAGTGAGAACCTACCTTGTTTAAAACAAAAGAAAACAAAATGGTGATACTCAAGGCACTGGAGCAATGGCTCAGTGGTTAAAGGCACTTGCTTGCAAAGCCTGATAGCCTGAGTTCAATTCCCCAGTACCCACACACAGTCAGATGCACAAAATGGCACGTGCATCTCAAGTTCATTTGCAGTGGCAGGAGGCCCAAGTGTGCCCATCCATCCTCCCTCCCTCTTTCTCTCTATCCCTCAAATAAATAAATATTTTTAAGTGTAAAAGTGGCACACAGGTTTTAACAACTGGTGTCTCTGGAGGAATATGAAATCCGTGATGAGATGAACTTGGTACTCTGTGACCATCAAAGCAGAATTCCAGCCCCTTGTCCTTCTAACCTCTCATAGTGGTGTGGATGATTGCTTTGAAAAATTCACATTAATAAAAACTTGAAAGATAGACAAGATCCAAGACCAGGGGGCCTTTAGAAAGAGACCAACAGGCTTCGTCCATTCCTGGGTTTCTCGTGGGTACGTGGACAGGAGACTCGGTGGCGCTGGGTCATAGAGGGCTGCCCACATGTGGACCTCCCCTCCGAGTAATGGAGTGCTGGCATCACACTGCCTGGTGGAAGCCTTCACTTCTAAAAGCCATTAAGACAGCCTCGCTGGCTCCTCGCAGGGCTTCCAGAGCGGCTGGGAGCTCTGCTCTTTCGGGAAGGACACCACGTTCCTGGAGCCGCATCTGTTTTCTGAAGAGGCACTTTGCACGCCTCGCTGTCATGGCTTGATGCTTTCCCACCATCTTTGCCTGGAATGAGCCACAAAGCAAAGGGCATCTGCAAATAGGCACTGTATATTCCGGAAGATTAAAGAATTCACACATGACCAGAGTTTGGAGCCTTCCATCATTTGGGTCTCAAGTGTTATGTTTTTCTTGAGAGGAGAAGGGTGTGCAGGGCTTTGGGAACCCCCAGAGCAAGGATGGATGAGCACGTTCCATTTGTCCTGACACTGGCTATCAACCGTGCAATTAACAGCATTGCAAATGGAATGTCTTGGACCCTAACAAAACATGAATTCATCTTAAAGGATTTACTGGTAGAAATACCCTGGATGGTGCCTTCTAGATCTTTCTGAAGATCAAGTAGAGAGTCAGTTTTCAGTGTGACAGCAATGTGTGGACACATGTCTCCTCCTTCCCACCTGACTGGTTCCCCTTCCCCAGCCAGCACAGGTCCCTCCCCTCCACATCTTTATAATGAAATTGGAGACAGTGTGTATTGGTACAGCCGAAAACCAGCAGAGGATCGCTGAAGTTGCTTAAATTGTGCTGATTTACAAAGATAAGACTTTTTTCCCCCCAACTGAAAAAAAATACCTTTATGTATGTGGATGTGGAACAGCAGGCAAACAACCTCCCCCAAAGTCAAGGCCTTTTTCTGAAAGTCATCGCTAGTTTTATAATCTCCGAGTCATTAGATAACAGATAGAACTCTACACTTAGTGCTTCCAAATGTTTATGGTCTGCAATTCATTCTTAATGAGCTCCCTCCATGTCTTTATTCTTCCTCACACCCTCCTGCTGGGAAGTGTCTTGCTCTGCCTCGCCTTCCGTTAATGATCCCACAATCACTTCAGAGCCTGCCTTATGTAATTCTGACACACACACCGCAGAAGAGCTCACTGCCTCACAGTTGGAAATGTAACCTTTAATGTATTAATTTCTCTTGCGCAAAACAATTTAACCTCTGTCTTGGTTTTGTGATTGCTAAGTGTTCCAATTAAATGCCTCTTTCATTTTTTTTTAATTTTTAATTTTTATTTATTTATTAATTGTCCTGGAGGGCTTGCTATTGAACACACCCTACCAAGCTGGCATGAGCACCCTGGGCTCCCTCCCATGCTAGCCATCAACCCATTATTTCTTTCATGAGTACTTGTCACGTGATCGAAACACCTTCCTCCCAAAAAGATTCATTAAAGGAGTTGCAAGTGCAAGGAAATAGTGTATGTGGAGACATGAATACTGAGAGTGAAGGAGATGGCCATATCCAGGAGTGACCCCCACTCACAACCCCCCATTCTCCACTCCTGGACCAGCCAGCTTGATCAATAGGACTGAGGAACAAACCTCAGACTCAGGAAGTCATACCAGGATGCAGCTGGTGTGAGATGGAAAATTAATCACAGTAACAAAAAGTCTCTGGACACTGGCTTTAAATTCCATTATCTGCCTCCATGCAAAACAGGCCCAGTAAGATGGAAGATTCCCTGAGGGATTTACACACTTGAATGTGGTGTCCAAGCCCTTCATAGACCAGAACTGTTCACAGCCCAACCCACAGGAAGCCAGCCTCTGTTCCCACTGGGTGAGCACCACCCTGGGGCAAGGGGGGGAGAGGTGTAGGCAGTATCTGAAATCCAAAACTGCCCCTTCTTAATGGCCTTCACTTCACAGTGGCCTTGATCTTGGTAGCAAAGAGTCCAGTCTTTCAATGGTCTCCTTTGTCTCTTATGGGGTCTTAAAAATGAGTGGACTTTGAGAGCTGGTCCTTGGGCCCATGCCTTCAAAACCAACGCAAAACATGCTTCAATAAACAACTAAAATGCCTTATGAATAAAACACTTTGCGTTTAAAGTGTGGTGAGATGGCTCAGTGGTTAAGGGTGCTTTCTTGCAATGCCTGAGGGCCGAGGGTTCAATTCCCCAGTACCCACATAAAGCCAAATGCACAAAGTAGCACATGGTTCTGGAGCTCATTTGCAGTAGTAACAGGCTCTGATATGCCCATATTCACTCTCTCTATCTGCTTCTCTCTCTCCCCCACTCTCTAGTAAATTAATAAATAAAATATATTTAAAATAGCTTTAAATTTTGCATAAGTGTAGACTTTCTTTTACCAGAGTCAAAAAAAAGAAAGGAAGGAAGGAAGGAAGGAAGGAAGGAAGGAAGGAAGGAAGGAAGGAAGGAACAAACAGAGGCATGGTCCAAGGCCTCTGGAGATAGAGAAGCCACTGTACGTCTGGCTCTTGATGGTATAGGCTGAGCATTTCTCAGGAGATGCCGGCGAGGACCCTGCCCAGAGTCTTTGCTGCACATGCATTCATCTGGGTCATGAGAAGTCATAGTCCTATAAAAAGAAATAATCTCAGCCTGTTAAATACATTGTCCACCACATCTAACACATTTGGGCTTTTTCCCCCTTTTTAAAAAGTTTGTCTTCCTTATTACAAACATGTATAAGCTTATGGCAGAAAATTAACTTAAAAATATACAAACATGACAAAGGAAAAAATAAAAATTGTCATAATCTCACTCAGATATTTTTTAGGAACACCAAAACTCTATCTAAATTCTCCCACAATGTAACTCTCAGAAGTTTAAAGAACATCCTTGCAGCCCAGAACTGGGATGAAATGCCTTTTAAATTCTTAGCTCCTCTCCTATTTGCAAAAGAAAGAGAGGAGAGAGAGAGAGAGACAGAGAGAGAGAGACAGAGAGAGAGAGACAGAGAGAAACCATTTGTTATAGCTATCATTTTTAGAGTTCTTTTATTTCAAAAGCAAATGAATATATCTTGAGGGCTGGGGAGATACTCAGTTGCTTGCTGTATAAGCAAGAACCCCTCAGTTCTATGCCCGGTCGCAACATAAAAAGCCAGCTGTGGTCAGGAGACCAGAGAATGACAGACTGGCTGCTCAGGCAGTTTGACTGAAAAATGGCAGCTCCATATTTCGTGAGAGACTTCATCTCAGTGAAGCGTAGTGGAAGAGAGATCGGGGAGGACACCCGATTTTCTCCTCTAACCTCTACACATGTGTACACTGGGAGTACCTATCTGCATATACACATTTATACACT
This sequence comes from Zapus hudsonius, assembly GCA_004024765.1. Lineage (NCBI taxonomy): Eukaryota > Metazoa > Chordata > Mammalia > Rodentia > Dipodidae > Zapus > Zapus hudsonius. The sequence continues at coordinate 25,862 of PVHP010006682.1, forward strand.
CCAGGGATTAATACATCCCTGCCAGGGATTAATACATCTCTGGAGGAGAATTATTCATCCATATACATCTGCATATATGCACTTTCACACACACACACACAAAGTAAATATCTTGAGGGTTTCATGAGAATTCTCAATGCAAGAATGAAACAGATGTAGAATGAAGCAGATGTCCCTTCTCAGTACTTCTGTGACATACTAAACTGTGGTGCTATCCTAAGGGCCAGACTAGGGGAGACAGACAGGAAAATGCAATGCCTGGTATTGTCCCCTGACTTAGAAAAGGATGCCTAGTCTGTCCCACTCACTGGGTGTTGTAACTAACCAGTGGCATTGCAATGTCACAGGCATTGCATAAAAAGCACCTAAATTAGAAATCTTTTGGACTGATCAGTTGGCTGAAAGCTGTCCCTGAACATCATACACAATCTTTTCAAGAAGCCCTTTTAATAAATTCTCAAATACACATGTCCTAGAAACCAAAATTCCTCCTTATCAGAGAGAGCAATGGGGCTTAGCTCTGAATATCCACATACTATTTCTGTTTCTTGTTCGTTTCAACTCAGCTGTTTAAAGAGCATATGTTTGGGGCTGGAGAGATTGTTTAGTGGTTAACCTCACTTGTCCCACAAGCCTGGGTTCCAAGCACCCATGTAAAACCAGATTGCTGAACTAACCTTTCTTTTTTTCAATATTTTATTTATTGGCAAGCAGAAAGAGAGAGAGGAGAATGGGTGCTTCTGGGCCTCTAGCCACTGTAATGAGCTCCAGATGCGCGTGCCACTTTGTGGGGAACTAAACCAGGCCATCAGGCGTTCCAGACAAGCACCTCAACTGCTGAGCCACCTCTCCAGCCCCAAAAACAGCCTTTCTCTAGCAATGGTCTGCTGCAGTGTTGCTCCATGGAGGTCTGTGCCATTCTCACCAGCAGCCATGAGACACTGTGGCAATGCAGCCACCAACATTCAGACATCACCCCTTCTGAATGAGACTTCTGCCCATGAGAAATTCACACAGGCCTCGTGACGAGGCCAGTGCCACCATAAAGGCTCTAGACCCAACTGTGGAAACCCAATCTAGCAGTGACTCTTTCCCAGACCCAGGGAGCAAATGCAGGGTGCCTCCCCCAACTCCTGGCCCAGTTCTTCTGAGGGGTACACAAAGTCAAAGGGATGTAGAGGTTATGTCACAGTGATGGCTTACTTGACACACCTAGAGTGACCTGTGAGGGATTATCTTGATTAGGATAATTAAGGTGGGAAGGCCCAACCTCACTGTAGGGGCATCATAGCATGGGCTAGGTTCCTGGGCTATATAAAAAGCAGAGAACTGGCTGAGCAGTGACATTTATCTCTACTTCCTCCCTGCTGATGTGACGATGTGAGACTGGTTTCCTGCTCCTGCCATGGTTTCCCCATCGTGATGGACTTCTCTTTGACACCGTAAGCAGAAAATAAACCCCTTCCTTCCTTACACTGCTTCTGGTTAGGTATTTCACCACAGCAATGATAAAGTAACTGATGCAGTATCATTCGGTGGTGCTTGGAGCTGATATCTGTTCATAGAACCTTAAATGAACACACAAATTGAAGACCAATCAACTCATGAGCCTTCCTTGAGACTCCAGCTTAGGGGCTACTGAAACCAAACACACTGAGTGTGTCCCCTTGTCTGTGTATGTATTCCTGCAATGCTCAGCAGCTTGTGCAGAAGAGGGAGAGAGTGAGACAGAGAGAAAGAGACAGCGCTGGATAAAAAGAGTGGAGTCCAAATAATAGAGAATAATTAGAAATTCTCGCCTCATGTAGCCACAGTTTCAGCATCTAATAATTATTGTTGCAAATGCAAATACTGGTCCCTGGGACTCCTTATGCATTTGAATCAATCTCTTAAAAACAATTGCAGGCTCCAGATGAAAATCAATTTCTCAACAGCTGGAGAGCATTTGTACAAGGCAACTTTTAAAGAACAGAGCAGGAGAGAAGACAGAGATAGACACAAAAGTGATCATCAGCGGCTGTTGTCTTGAGGAGTCTGAAATCTTCAGATGGTGTGTTATTAATTACCACACCTACAGCTCGCTCACCGCCAAGCCTCAGTTCAACTGGCAAGTGCAGTCGGAAGAGCGTTTTGTGTTGTCAGCACAGTTAATCAAAAATTACCCTGCCTTTTACTTTATTCAAAGGGAGAGATATCTTTTTTTAGTATTGGCATCTCCTTACTGCGTTTTAAGGATGAAAAATTGGAGCTAGAATATCAAGCAGGCGCGAGGGAACGCGCGGCTACATCTCAGGCATAATAAACCACACAGACCAAAGGAGGACCTGACTCCATTGTGCTGGATGAAACTGGTCAGGTAGCCCTGGGGGATCATGGGAAAGCCCAAGGAAAAGTGGGGAGAAGAGAGTGTCCCCACATGATACTTCTGTTTGTTTTAGAACCAAAGCAATGGTGCTAACCTATAACCTCAGCATGCACAGGGGGTCAGGGGGTCAGGAGTATAAGGTCCTTCTCAGCTAGACATTGAGTTTTAGGACACCCTGGGCTACATGAGACCCTGTCTGAAAAAAGATGAAAAAGTAAATAATAATTCAATTTGGGGGCTGGAGAGATGGCTCAATGGTTAAAGGCACTTGCTTGACAAGCCTGACTGCCCAGGTTCAAGTCTCCAGTACCCCTGTAAAGCTGGATGCACAAAGTGGCACATGTGTCTGGAGTTTGTTTGCAGTGGCACTAGGCTCTGGCATGCCTATTCTCTCTCTCTTGCTCTCTCTCTCCCTCTCTTTCTATCCCTCCTTGAAAATAAATAAAAAATATTTTAAAAGAATAATTCATTTTGTACACAAATCACCCACATGAATTCTAACCAAGTTCCAGCTTTTTAAATAAAATATCTGAGGTTTGTGTCTTAATCTGTTTTATTTTCCCACCATGACTTAGAGCCAAGCTCAATGTGAAGGACTGATTGGTAATCAGGTAATGAAAGTGAAAGGGCTGAGACCAGGGATGGTGTGAACAGCCTCCTTCATTGCGCATGTTCTGTTTAGACATTGTTACAGACACCTCAGGTTGTTAGAGCTCACATATCTGAAGTAGTGAGTACTATTGCTACTCTAACTTGCAGATGAGAGAGGTGGGCATCGCTTGCTCAGGGCCCTGGGCTAGGAAAGGATGGAATGCTGGACTTTCAGCATGAACTTTCAGCATGGCTGCAGTCCTGCAGTAGGGGAGAACTCTCTGCTAATAGCAATGCTCCACTTATTGGTTGAAATGGCAGTGTCATAGTCAGCCACACGCCACTGGGATTAATCTTCAAACAAGGCACAGTCTTGGGAGGAGAGTATTTATTGAAGTAACAGATCCAGGGGAAGCTCCAAAAACAAAGGAAAGGCTGGCCCCCTTTCACAGATCCCAGCAGAGAGACAGAAGCCCAGCACCTCCAGAAGCAAGTAAGCACAGTGTAACACTGTAACTCACATAACAACAGGATTGCCAGACTTGAGTTCTGGCTACTCTTTTGCATATGTATCCCTAGAATTTTGCATCCAATTTAGAAATACCTCAGGGCCAGACCCCCCAGGAGGCCAGGCCAAAGTGACACCTCCTCCAGCCAGAAGGCTAGAGACAATTCACAATTATAATAAACGCAATTATAATAAATTTTATTGGGGGACATCTATTCAAACTATCACAGGCAGTCACCAAGGAGAAGGCCCACACCCCAACCAGGTCATCCACAGAGATGCCAAAGTACCTGCCACAAAAAACAAGTTAGCAAGTTGTCACATGTATCTGCAACTAGTTAAAGTGGACTTGGGGATTTGATTGGGCAGGTGGCTTGGGAAAAGATATCTACAAAGAATACAGTACTTGAAGGTGGCCTTGGTGTTGTAAAGTCTACTAGTATAGGGAACACTGTAGGGACCCTTCTGTGTTCACCCAAATCACAAACAGAAGTGAAAAACAGCTGTGTTTGATGGCTTGTACCCACAATCCCAGGATTCTGCGAGGCTAGGGCAGGAGGACTGCCATAAGTTTGAGGCCAGCCTGAACTACAGTGTGAGACCTGGTCTCAAGAAAAAAAAATATTAGGGCTGGAGATATGGCTCAGTGGTTAAAGGTGCTTGTTTGCAAAGCCTGATGCCTGGGTCTGATTTCCCAGTACCCACATAAAGCCAGATGCACAAAGTGACATATGCATCTGGAGTCTGTTTTCAATGGCTGGAGGCCCCGCTATACCCATCCTTTCTCTTGCTCTGTCTGTCTGCCTCTTTCTCTCTATCTCTATTGTTTTAAATAAATAAATAAAAATATTTTTAAAAACAAGAATAAAAGTAAAGAAATATTAACCTATCTTCCACCATTAAATGACAGATACCGCCCTGAGTTCATATTACACATTAAGAAATTAATGATTACAGAAAGGCATTATAATTAACATGACACCTTGCAAGCCAACATCCAGAACATAGAGAAAATATCTGTGAGATGAAAGAAAAAGATCTGTGTAATTAGTAAGCTTGAAACATTTTACCAAGATTTCATTTCACTTAACATAGTCATTTTGATTTCTGTATTATGAATGGTTTTTATTGATATGAACATGTATAACTGTTTTCTAAAATACAGAGAGGGAAGTGTGTAAAATCTGCTCAGACAAGATCGAGCAATCAAAAAGTTTGGATAGGGGCACAGTGCTAGGATGTCATCATCCACCCCATGGGGCTACTCTCAGGTTACCATGGTAACAATGATCCTTGGCCAAGTGTCTGGCAAACGCTTAGCAACCCAACAGGGAGTCAAGGAGGAGAAGGTGGACAGAGCAGCGATTTATCTCACCTTAGGGCACAGTGACCACCACTTACTTCTCCACAGTGCACACGTGTGTCCTTGGAGGTGAGCTGGTGCCATAACACACTTTGTATCCAAAGAAATGTAAATAATGGCCCTATTCAGAGTAGTATGAAAAGCTAAACAAGAGACTTAGAAATAGTCTGAAGTCACAGAGTGTTTAACCTGAACACCCAAACAAGATTTACAAAGCAAGTTGGTGGATATCCAAAACTATCAGAAGAAAACAACTATGTGTTCTTTAACACGAGGAAATAAAATTGCAGAAACATAAAAGAATGGCACATCAGAACATAGTCGTGTTCAGATGCAGAAAGATATCCTCTGTAGAGAAAAATGTGGGGAAGAGATGGAAGAGGAACCCCTCCCCAACACCCACAAACAGGCAGCATGCCACCTTTCCCCAGGAGGGCTTCCTTTGCACAGGGCAGGTTCTCAGATGGTTTTATGTTTTCCCTCATGCAGGGTTAGTGGAGGTCCCAAACCATCACATGACTCATACATCATGTCTACCAAACATACAGCCAGGTAGAGGCTTCATGCTAAGGATTTAAAGCCATTGCACCAGCTTTGCATTTAGTATTTTCTCGATCATTAACATACACGAAGTGAAAACCCAAATAGAAATACCTATTTCCTAAGTGTGAAGACAGTTAACCTTTAAACAGATGGAGAATCCCAGAGAGCTCTGCAAAATTAATAGAGCTGAGACCCGAACTCTCTGAGCTGAAGAACACATCTTGGGAGACCGTGCTTTTGAGATGATCACAAATCAATTTTTGCTTCTCATCAGTCCCTCGTGTCTGTGTGGGCCCTTAGACCTGTCGGGTTATGAATATGGATTATTGTGACAACCACTGACCCAGTGCTCTGATACCAGGGGTCTATTGGCATTTTCTCTGCTCTTCCTCTTCCCAGCTCTCCCTGGTGGAAACCAAACTCAGGCTCAGATTGCAGCTGGATGCCATGGCAAGACCAGGAGATGTTGGACATCACTTGACATTCCTGCTCAGAGCCCCCAGGACCTGCAGGCACACACACCCCTCTCCCTTTCTGGGAAGCATTTCTGTTTCTGTGTTTGTAAGCTTTCTCTTATTTGTGCATATGGCTTGACATGGGTCCTGGAGAGTGGAATCCACACTGTTAGGCTTTGTAAGCAAGTGCCTTTAACCGCTGAGTCATCTCTCCAGCCAAGCCCTCGATTATTTTTTAATTAAGGGTATTGTGGGGATGGTTTTGTCATAAAAACACTGTTTTTTTCCATAGACAAAACAATGAAGATCTCAAAAGTGGCCCAGTAGCAACAAGCAGGGCTCAGACACAGCCCAAGGGGCGTGGCATCCCTCTCCCCAGAGACACACACAAAGGCCAAAGACGTAAGATGTCATGGCAGGACAACATGCAGGAAGTTGCACACAGGAGAGGAAGAAAAGAAGTAGTCAACACTGTCAACATTGTCATTTTTAGCTACTTAAGTAGGTGTTCCCAGGCCTTTGCTTAAAGATGTGGCTTAATTTGAAATGAGCTCACCAGCTCACAAGAATGTGGATTTGAATGGACCTAAAGCCACCAGCCTCAGCCACGCCAGGCTCGGAGTTTGCTTCCACCAGCAAGTGGGAAAGCCGGCTGTGGAATAAACAAGACCTTGAAACAGGTTGTTTCTTGCCTTACCACCTCTAGGGCCACCACCCACCATGAAGCTAGAGGACACACACGGGGCACTCAAGCCAATTTGTCATATGAGTGATCAAAGGAACTTCACATGCCCTGTACAATGGGGACTATGTAATGCACTTTGTAGACCTCCCTATGAAGGTAAATAACCCTGCCAAAGGTAACAAATGGCGCTTTGGTTTTTCCACACAATTCTCACCTGGGAATGTGTTCTCCCTCCCACTGAGGAAGAGCCTTGGGAAGTTCATTAAGAACATATCCGCAGCTCTGTGCTAGTAGGAAAGTTAATTTTGCAATGTTGCTACAATCATTAGGATTCACACAGCCAAAGAACTCCATCGTGACCTGAACTGAATACAGATTGAAGAAAACCAATGGCTCAGCTGCCTGCACACACAGGAAACCTACTGTGGTGATTTGATTCAGGGGTCCCCCATAAACTTGATGTGTTCTGGTCCATGTGGGTCCTGGGGAATTGAACCGGGGTCCTTAGGCACTGGAGGCAAGTGCCCCAACCGCTGAGCCATCTCTCCAGCCCACTTGATGTGTTTTGAATGCTTGATCCTCAGCTGATGGCAGTGTTGGAATTGGAACCTCGCTGGAGCTGTGTTGTTGGGGGTGGGCTTATGGGGGTTATAAGCCAGCTTCCCCTTGCCAGTGTTTGGCACACCTTCCTGCTGCTGTCTGCAGTGCTGTGACAGAAGTGATGTCCACCTCTGCTCATGCCATCGTTTTCCCTGCCAGCATGGAATCTCCCTTTAAGTCTGTAAGCCAAATAAACCCATTCCTCCACAAGGTGCTTTTGGTCGGCTCTTTATCACTTTGTCGCAACAAAAGCTGACTACAACACCTACCTTAACAAGTCTGCATTGGAATGAACAAGGCAGTGACTTCCAAGCAACCTGTGACCCACGCCAGCAAGACCCTCTCAGAAGGAATGTTCAACAGCACATTAGCATAAATGCCATAAAATGTAGGCCCTGTGTTCTCTTTATTATTTTTTATGGGCATGTAATTATAGAAGGGAGACTGTTACCTTTTTTATGGACTTGACAGTCTATCTGTGTCTCTCTTTCCCAGTGGATTTAAGAGTTCCCTATGTGGCTGTCCTGCCAGGGGGTGAGAGGGAACTGTGCCCTGTGACCTGCCAGTGACTGTCCACAGCTCCTGCCATGGACTGGACCCCTCCAGAGCCACTTCCTGATGAGGGCACCGCCCTACATGTACAGGACAGGAACTCAGTGTTATAAAAGTCATAAAGGGTAACACCCCATGACTGGAAACAGAAGCTACATCGGCAAGAATTGACATACCCAGGTAATTGATCTGTGTGTGGGAGCATCTCGTGGTAGGCCTGCCTTCTTTGGCTAATTGGTCAAGGCCCCCTCAGCAGTAGCTCTACATAAATAGCCACCACCCTTCTCCCTTAGGAATTTTTATCTAAGACTTAGCAAATTTACCTGACAAACAGGTTTCAAGCTTGACCCTCAGAATACAGTGTGTTTTTCCTCTTCTTTTCTCTCTCTTGAAAGAGATAGTCAGTACCAGCAGTTCAACTTCATTCCAAAATACAAAATGGAGCCTCAACTAATTGCCTTTCAGTGACTTCTTTTCCCCCTTTTTATAAAAATTATCTTTATTTATTTATGAGAGAGATAGAGAGAGACAGAGAGAACACAGCAGAGACAGAGGGGGGTGAGCAGAGCCTGAGGAGTGATACCTAAGGTTGTCCTCTGACCTCCACAAGCATTCACACGCATGTGCATGTGTACCTCACACATGTACTTGCACACAGAAAAGTACACACACACACACACACACACACACACACACACACACACACACGCATTGACTTTTCCCTCCTCCCCAAGTCTTATTAGCCAAATGTGCCTAGGCCATGTCTTTACATGAACAGTTGAAATTCACCTCTGGGATCTAGAGGGGGGGGGTCCCCTGGAAGGAAAAATGACAAGAACCCTCTAAGGAAGGAGCAAAGGTGAGCCCATGGAGTACAGGGGAGGCTGAGGAATCCCTCATGGAACCTGACATGGAAATCAAAGAAGAGGGGGCCTGCAGCTGGGAGGGGAGGCAGGCCCCCAGGAGACCAGGGAGGCGGAGGAGGAGCCAGGCTGCTCAGTGCCCAGCTTGTACTGGGCTAGAATGGCAGAGACAGGTGAGGCAGGACCCAGGCATTGAAGGATGCTTATGATGGTGGTGCCAGAGACTTTATGTCAATTTCAGAGCCAAGACCGTTTTGTGATCTTTTATCTAAACAGGATCTCTTCTTTTTTTTTTTGTATTTTATTGGCAATAGTATACCATGAGCAGATTCACCTCCCGCCACCTTCCATCCCCCTCCCAAATCCTCCCTCCACTGAATCCCTCCATCTTTTTTTTCTACATATAAATATTTTTACATAAGTTATAGTCCTGTCTCCTTTCATCCCCGTTTTCATTTCCCGCAGGCCCTCCTCAGTAGGGGCCTAGGTGTTCACTGTGGGGTAGTTAAGGGATCTTCATGCCATGGAATCCATGTTTTTCCATGAGGTTCTTAGTACTTCCCACTTTGTTAAGGTGGGGCAGGTGAGACAGCTTGAGCCTCTCACCAAGGATCTCCAAGTGGGCGCCATTGTTAGGAGACAAAGCTAGAGGGCTGGTGTCCCAAAGAGAACTCCACAAACAGTGGACATCAGTGCTGTGAACAGCAGACACAGCTCTTGTCTTTGGGATTCTCCACTTGGGCACAATGAAAGCCACCTGCTGACGTCATTGTGCTTTGCTACTGGGTGCACTAGCCGCCCATGGGTGGTATTTCATCACGGCTATAGATATTTTTATGAATGAGCAAAATTCCAACAGCCTGGATTTCCTTGGCCTGCTATCCATGTCACCTTTATTTCTTGTTCTTCCGAAAAATGAATGACATGCCACAGGCTCCCCCTTGAAGTTGTCTTTTTACACTCAGGTGGCAGAAACGCTTAGGTGGCTCTGAGGCCAACAAGGACAGCAAGGACCAGAGGACATCACTGGCCAAAGTGGCTTCTGTTTGTCACTAAGGAGCAACATATAAGGTGAGGGTGGTGATATACGCCCACAACCTCCACATTTGGGACAATCAGGAGTTCATAGGGAGTTAGAAGCCAGCCTTGGCTCCATGACAATCTCTTTCAAAAGCAAAACTGGAGGGGAGATGGCTCAATGGATAAAGAGCTTGTCATACAAGTGTGAACATACAACATTCAGAACCCAAGCACCTACATAAGGCTGGATGCAGAAGTGAGTGTGTGTAATTCCATCATGTCTACACCGACAAGGGAATCACCTGGAAGCTCACAGGCCAGCTAGCTTGGTGAACACATCTGTCAACAACCACCAAGAAACCCTGCCTCAAACGAGGTGGAAGGCAAGGACCAACACCCAAAGTTGTCCCTGATCTCCACATATGGTTGGTGGCATGTACATACCAGCATAGTATACATGTGAACATATGCACACACATATATACACAGAAAGCACAATAAAAACCCAAACAAACAAACACAGCAAAACACACAGATTTTGTCTCCTTTTCCACCCAGTGAGGTAATGGTAAAAATTTCTACAGAAAAAGGTTTAGGAAGCACACAGTGCTCTGGGGTGAAGTGTCTCGAGGAGCACCGTTTGGGACACTGCCCATAGGGTGCAAAATTCAAAACAGTCTAAGAATTCACTGAAAGGGTGGGGCTAGAGAGACTGCTCAGCAGTTAAAGGCACTTGCTTGCAAAACCTGACAGCCTGAATTCGAGTCCCCAGTGCCCACATAAAGCCAGGTACACAAAGTGGCACATGCATCTGGAGTTCATTTGCAGTGGCAGGAGGGTGCACTCATATTCTCTCTCTCTCTCTCTCTCTCTCTCTCTCTCTCTCTCTCTCTCTCTCTCTCTCTCTCTGTCTCTTCCTGGTTCTGTGGCACTCTTTCTCTCTCATACATAAAAAAATATTTTTTAAAAACTGGGGAAAAAGAAATTCACTGAAAGGCAAGTAGTTGAGGCTCCATTTTGTATTTTGGAATGAAGTTGAACTGCTGGTACTGACTATCTCTTTCAAGAGAGAGAAAAGAAGAGGAAAAACACACTGTATTCTGAGGGTCAAGCTTGAAACCTGTTTGTCAGGTAAATTTGCTAAGTCTTAGATAGAAATTTCCGAGGGAGAAGGGTGGTGTCTGTTTATGTGGAACTGCCATTGAATGGTCTGCTGAGGGGGCCTTGACCAATCAGCCAAAGAAGGCAGGCCTACCACGAGATGCTTTTCTTTTCTTTTAAAAATACTTTATTTGTTTATTTGCTAGGAGGTAAAGAAAGAGAGAATGAGAATGAGTGTGCCAGGGCCTCTAGCCACTGCAAATGAACTCCAGATGCATGTACCACTTTGTGCATCTGGCATTATATGGGTACTGGGGGATTGAACCCAGACCCTTATGCATTGTGAGCAAATGCCTTAACTGCTGAGCCATATCTCCAGCCCCTGCCCCCTCTTGTTTTTTAATCAGGAGGTGCTCATTGGCTTGGAGAATGGCAATTAGGCAAGCCTCGGGGATCCTCCTGTCTCTGTCTCCATGGAGCTGGAGTGCAGGCCCGCATCACCCCACCTGGCTTTTTCACATGGGTTGTGGGGATTGGACTCAGATCCTCAAACTTTCTAGGCAAGCCCTTACTGAGTGAGCTATCTCCCCAGCCTCAGTAATCTTCATTCTTCAAAAGGACACAAGTGCTTTGTGGCTGGCAGGATTCAAGATGGGACAAATGTGATGTAGGCCGTGATCTAGGCTGCTTCAGACCTGTGACCTGGGCTCAGCTGGACCCTTAAAGGAAGCAGACACATACTCTCCTGGTCCCCAGCAACTCTTGTTGCTTGGCCAAGCTGTGCAGTCAGAGGGGACAACTCAGAGCTCTAGCCCTTCCCTGATATGGGCAGGCTTGACTCCAGGATCCCTGAGGTAAGCCTGTTACTATGGGTATGGATTAAAAAAAAACCAACATCCTAAGGTTTTTGAGTGCTGCAGAGAACCCCTCCAGAGATGTCTAGATCATGATCAGAAGGGAGAGAAGCCATCGTGAAGATCCCTGGGGGTTTTCATCTGCTCAGTTATGCCACCAGGAAAGTAATACTCCATAATGAAGTTTAGGATTCCATTACCAAGTCTCTGAATAATATGGTTACTGTTAAACAAAATTTTATCATCTGCATGTTTGTTCCATAAAAGAAATATGTATTTTATCTAATCCAAATTGCATCCGACTGTTATGATTTGTGAAAGGTGTTGAAGTGCTTTTCTTGTCGTTAGTTTTAATGTGCTTTCCAAGATAATGAACTCGGGGGCTTAGGATTGCAGAAATGAGAGATGGAAAAAGAGCTCTCAGGTCTGCTCTGGGGTCTGCCTACCAGCCTTGAGATTGGTCAGTGTTCCATGGGATGACAGCAAGGAGGAAAGGTTCCAGTTAGGAGGGGCTACGCTGATAGCCACTAGCCTCAGGTTTGAGGGGCTGCATCTCTTAGGAAGAGCTGTGTTTTGCAACCCCTTGTCACAAAATGAGGGTGGTTATTGTCACATGTTGTCTTTTTATTTGGGGATGAAGGACAGTGATGATAAAATTTTATTGCTGTACATCCACCATCTGTGTATAATCACGTCTCTACCTCCGAACAAAAATCTTGTTTCAAAACCTCTTTTGTTGATGAGAACTTTTTGTTTCATTTTTTACTTAAAGGAATTTCAAAACATAAGCCATTATCTTCAAAAAATATGCAGATATCTATGACTATATATATAATCCATATTTTATTGGGAAAAGGGATCATCCCAGGGAATCTCCATAGGATGTGTTTATTTGCACACATGCACACAAACACACACGCACACAGGCATGCATATACACATACACACACCACAATACTATGCACACACCAGAAAAAGAGAGAAAAGAAAGAGGAAGAGGAGAAAGAGAAGGGGAAAAGGAAGAGGAGGAGGAGGAGGAAGAGGAAAAGAAGGAGGGAGGAAATGAAGAAAGAAAGAAAGAAAAAAGGCAAGGTGTGGTGGTGCACACCTTTAATACCAGCCCTTGGGATGCAGAGGTAGAAGGATTGCTGTGAGTTCAAGGCCATCCTGAGACTACAGAATGAATTCCAGAACAGCCTGGGCTAGCGTGAGACACAACCTCAGGGGGGAAAATGGAAGAAAAAGAAAGGAAGGAAGGAAACAGACGGCAGCTGGATTCTCATCTCTCTTTCATCTGGTCTATTGCCATATTTCCTATCATATAATTCCCAGCATACACTTGTGTGAGAGAGAACACCTCAGCATTGTTAAAACACTGTGAACTCACAGATTCCCCTAAATACCCCATAGGGACTGCCCCCCCAAGCCCTCACCCAGAGGCTCTTGGGTCATTTTTGAGAACTGCTCATGTACCCTGTCTGGAATATTAATCTTATGAGCAGGAAAGCATGGGTGATACCATGTTTTGTTCCAATCCTTGAAGTGACATCAGAACAGGAAATGAAGAGCCATCTTGGAGGATTCCACTCTCTGGGTCATAAGGTGGGAGGTGCTGGCTCCCCACCCCACAGTCCTGGCACTCTTTCCTCCCCTAAAGTATAACATCGTTGTCATGGCATCCTGGGGCACAGATTCAGCTAGGGAGGGAGCCAAGACTGGTTGAACATTTACCAACTACTAATCATTTCATATACGTCATGTAATCCTAGGCTAATCAGCTTTCTGTCACTGTGACAATACCCAAGAGAAACAACTTAAAAGGAGTGGAAAATTATTTTGGTTCATGATTTTTAAAGGATTTTATTCTATTTATTTGAGAGAGACAGGTAGACAGAGAGAAAGAGAATGGGCATGCCATTGAAAACAAACTCCAGATGCATGTGCCATCTTGTGTATCTGGCTTTACGTGGGTACTGGACAATCAAACTCAGGTCCTTTGGTTTTTCAGGAAAGTGCCTTAACTGCTGAGCCATCTCTCCAGCTCTTGGTTCATAATTTTAAGGGTTTCAATCCATGTTTCCTTGGTTCTGATAGTTCAGGGCCTGTGTTGAGGCACAGCTCATAGCAGGAAGCATTTGGTGAGCAAAGCTGCTGACCTCACGACAGATGGGAGGCAGAGAGAACCAGAAGAATGGGCTGAGGTCGAGATATACCCTTCCCAAGTATGGCCCTAGGGGGTCTAGGGAGATTGTTCAGTGGTTCAAGCACTTGCCACGCAAGTTTGAGAAATGGAGTTTAGATCCCGAGCACCCACATAAATGCAGGATAGACATAGTGGTGACCTGTAACTCCAGTGTTCAGGAGATGGAGACACAGGTTCCCCAGGGAAAGTTGACCAGCTAGACTAGCTGAATCAGTGAGTTACAGGCTCAAGTAAGAGATCTTGTCTCAGTAAACTAAAGAGTAGAGTCATGGAGGAAAAGCCTGATGCCAACCTCTGACCTCCATATACATGTACACACACATGCATGTGCACTTTCCCAGCATGCATCCAAGCTCTGAAGCACACACGCATGCATACCACATATGCACACACAAACATGGCCCTAGTGAACTACGTTCTCCAACGAGGCCCCACCCCCTGGAGTTTTGACCACGCCTCAATAGCCCACTGAGTTATGAATTTATCAATGAATCCATAATTCCTGAGATCAGCATGAGCCAGTCACCTCCAAATGCCTTCACCTATGAACACTTCTGTCCTGGGGACCAAGCCTTCCACACGTGCACCTTAAGATGACATTCCAGATCCAAAACATAAATCCTTAAAACATCCTATCAGGTAGATTCTAAATGAAAGCATGTGTAGGTAGGAATAAATCTTAGGGGGTGGATTTTTACAGATGGCTCTCTGGTATCTGGAGTGGCAGAGCCTTCTTGGTGCTGGGATGTAGCAGCTATGTGGGCCTCACATAGCTCAAGTTTAGGTGAGGATGATGGGCACAGGGAGGAGGACTCATAAAAGATCAAGGTCATTAGAGCATTGGGCACATCGGGCAGGTCCATCAGAGCAGACCTCTCTGAGGATGATGTGGGATTGGAGTTGTGAGAGGAATTAAATCTCCATAAAGACACAGAAGACCTCCTGCCCCTCGGGCCCTGTGAAGCCGAAGCCCAACTTAGGGTCCTTGTCCAAGTTATCAAAGAATTGAAAATGCAGACTCGGCGAAGGGTCAGTTATGAGACTTATTTTAGGAAGAGTTGAGGTAAGAGGGAAAGCAAGGCAAGGAACCACCCAGCCTGCTGGGAAGGAGAAGGGGAGACAGGGACAATCTTTCCCACATGCTTCTGGGGTATAGCAGATAGCTTCCAGTTACTGGCACAAAGAACCTGACCAAAAACAGCTTGTGGAGGAAAGCGTTTATTTTGGCTTATAGACTTGAGAGGAAGTTCATAATGGCATGAGCAGAGGGTGGAAATCACTTCCTGGCCAACATCAGGTAGACAATAGCAGTAGGAGTTGTGCCAAACACTGGCAAGGGGAAGCTGGCTAGAACCCCCATAAACCACCCCAACAATACAGCTCCATCAAGTTTTGAATTGTAAAACTGTCATCAGCTGGGGATCAAGCATTCAAATACATAAGTTTATGGGGGACCACCATATAAGGGGAAGAAGAGAGCGAGTGCAGAAGGACAGGAGGACAGAAGGAGTTTACACATGTGTCTCAGACCCATTTATATGAACCAGACTAATTGGAAGGGGCTTCACCATCATGCTCAGGTGGTGTGTAGGAAGAAACCTGGTTGGTTGGTTGGTTGGTTGGTTGGCCTGAGAGATACACTGATCCCCCCCCCTGCCCCCGGCGCCATGGAGGCTAAACCAGCAAAATTGAGGAAGAAACAGGAAGCTGTTGCTGTTGCTAAGGAGGCATTCGAAGGTTATTGTTTTCAGCCATCTTGGATTATACAGAATCAGACACAAGTTCTAGTCCTGCCGAGGCAGGTGGGCATGGTGGCTTCCATGCTTCTGTGTCCCTAGCTGTTTGTCAGGAAAGAGATACTTTGCTCCTAATCCATATCAAGATGGAGCCGCAGGTTAGTCTTCAAGGTCCCCCTGGAGGTGGCCGATCATTGCCAAGTGTGCAAAGCCCTTAAACCCAACACCATGAGGTCATGTCAAGTAGACCATGAGGCTCCCTGACAACTATGACCAGTCTTAATCCCCATGATGTCAGTGTCATTTTGTCTGGTGTGAAGTGTGGTGATAACTTTCCACCCAGCCTTCTAGCAGTGCAGACATTGCCCTCACCCAGAGCCATCGGGAGTATGCTTGACCGCCTGAAAAAGCCTGAGTGTGTACAAACCAGGAGGTAATATTGTGCCATCCTTGGGCTTCTTTGCATGCCCTACTCAAGGACTAGATGATGTGGGTAGAAAAGTCCACTCCCAGACCAGCCCACTGTCGAGGCAAGGAGTGGTGTGCAATGTCCCCCCAGGATCTCTTATGGGGGCAGACTCCAAGCAAGCCTGACCACTGTGTGGAGTTTCCAAGATGCCCAACCCCACAGAAGAGAGAGGCATCAGTCTCTAAAGTCAGACATACTGAGCTCTGTGCCCAAGGACTGCTGTACCGCCATCCCACACCCAGAAGAGATTTTACATGTAAGTGTTATTATGTCTGTATTGCTCCATGACGTAGGAACAATGAGACTACTTCTGGCCACATGTACAGCATGCTTCAAGTTTGAACATTATGATTGAGATTGGACTTGATTCAGATGTACATGTTTGCCTTCCTTCCCTGTACCTATGTGACCAGGCACATGCACACGTGAACATATACAAAGTTGTCAAATAAAATAACACTTTATAGCTTGGTGCTTTCTTATATTAAGAGCACTATATGATTTGCCTCAGATTTCCTTGGTACTTTTTTCTTCTTTCTTTCTTTCCTTCTTTTTTCTTATTTATTTATTTATTATTTATTTTGATGTCACAAGAGTGGTATTTGTCAGACACTCGGGAGAAAATAATGACACTATATAAAAGAAATAGCCCCGGTGACCTGCTTCTTCCTCGAGATGTGCATGGGTGCTTTTGAATTACAGAAAAACCCTCTGCTTTTTAAACTCCTGAGGAAAAGGGTAAAAAAAATAACAACTCCACGCTTTCACATTTCACACGTGATCTCTGGGTATGTGGAGCAGAGTACAGCCAAGGAGGCTAGGATTCAATATAAATCTTTTCTTATTTTGTGTTTTAGAACGGATGCGATAGAAAACCCATTCTCACAATAAATGCTAGTCACCCGAGGTCCATAGCTTGCTTTGCAGCTAAGAAAATAAGGCCTCTGCTCACCCTTGGCCAAGTGAGTTACGTTTTCTGCTATTATTAATGCATTGTGAGACTTTTTCATATCAATTTGAAATTACACATCTGGGGAATCCAAGCACAACAGCAGCCAAAGCTTTGCTTCTCGCGTGGTCCTCTGCAATTATGAAGATGTGCAACTGTAATTTAGCAAAGGTAAAATTCAGTCACCCAACCACAAGGAAATCTGTGTCTCTCAGGAAAGAAGAGGAGGAAAAAGGGAGGAAGAGAGAGAGAAGAGAAAGTGAAAACAGAAGAGAAGAAGAAAAGAATCAAAATGAGTGGAGCATTTAAATGCCAGTTGTCAGGAAAGAGACATTCAAATAAAAAGGGGACAGTGACCCAGAAATTAACGTGACACTGAGGCAAGGCTTAGAGCCTTCATGGATGCTTTATAAAAAATATAAGGTTCTTAGTGTTAAAAATAGAAAAACTAGAGGAGCTTGAAAAAAAGGACAATTTTGTTGGTGTGTGGAGAGTTACAAGAAGAAACCTGAGGGCTGGAGAGATGGCTCAGCAGTTAAGGTACTTGCCTGCAAAGCCTAAGGACTCAGGTTCAATTCTCCAGTACCCATGGAGAGCCAGATGTGTAATCTCTCTCTCTCTCTTTCTCTCTCTCCTTGCAAATAAATAAATAAATAATCTTTTTAGAAAAATTAGAAGAAATCTGAGCTGAGTAACAAACCAACCCAACAACTGTGGTCCAGGGAGCACCCTTGTAATGGGAGCACCCAACTGATGGCTGACCTAACAGGTGGGTGGGCTTCGTAAAGATAAAGGATCAGAGCTTCCCCATTCCTTTCTGATTTCATCTTTTTATTTCTTGGCATTTACAGGTTGTATGGGGAAAGCTGTGTGTGAGTATTAATGGAGCAACATTCCTAGCCTTTCCTAGTCCATCAAGTTCCATAGAACTCATTCGCCAAGAGCAGATCATTTAGCAGTAATTCACACAGAAAACAGACATTTTCCTCCTTTGTGCCTCCTTCGCAAGGCAAGCATCCGATGTGGCATTAAGTTGGGCCAATGCTTGCTGGCTTCTGGTCCAAGGCCACAGTAAGCTCACACCGTGACCACTCTGCAGTGCTCACAAAGGATCTGAGTTTTCAGTAGGATAAGGGACATGTATATGACAAGGTTCAGAACTTTACCATCCACACAAGCATCCTCCCAGCCCATCATGAATCATGAACTCCCACAAGCCTCTAGTCTGTCTTCTGTTTCCACTAGTTCATCATTCCAACAATGTTACGTAAGTGGAATCACATGGTATATAATCTTCCTGATAGTCATAAGTCCTCAGAGATTCATAATTCAGGATTGCAGAGTGGGGTTCCATGACCGCTAACTGTGGAAGGATGTCTGGGTTGTGTCCAATTTGGGGGTACTATAAACAAAAGTGCTACAAATGTTATGTGTGCTCACCAATGGAGCATGGTGCTTCAGTATTCATTAGTTTAACCTTTTCAGTGGAAGAAATGTTAATTTTCATAGCAAATTATTGTTAATGAGGAACAGTTTCCGCTTTATTTGCATCTGTTTTTCCTCTTGGGTGAAATGTCTCTGGTACCTTTTCTTTTTTAAAAAAATATATTTATTATGAATAAGTATATACATTGTATGAGCAAATCTTGTGAAGGTGTCCCCATTTCCCTCCTCTCTGTCCCCTACCCACTGGGGTCCTTCCTCAGATCTGTCCATAGGTTAGGGGGTATGAACTGCATCTGGTCCCTTTTCTAATTGGATCAGGTATGTCGATATTGAAAGCTCTTTATATATTCTACCTACTAGTCCTTCCCATATACGTGATTAATGAAATCTATTCTCAATTCTGTAAACTGATTTCCTAGCCTCTTGACAGATTTTATCATAGAAGCAGTTTTTCATTTCAAGTAACTTTAAAGAAACATATGCTGCGGCTGGGAAGATGGCTCACTAGGTAAAATACATACTATACAAATGTGAGGACCTAAGTTTGGATCCACCCATCTAATTTTTTTTAATCTTCAACATTTTTAGTAATCAGGCAAATGCAAATTAAAACAACTTTAAGATTCCATCTTACCCCAGACAGAATGGCTATCATCAAAAAAATCTATTTTGTGTGTGTGTGTGTGTGTGTGTGTGTGTGTGTGTGTGTGTGTGTGTGTGAGGTGTGGGGGAGAGGAATCCTTATTCAGTGTTGATGGGAGTATAAATAGCCACTATGTAAATAAATCAGTATGCATGTTTCTCAAAAACATAAACTAGATTTATCATATGACTGAGCTATACTCCACCTGGGCATGTCCTAAAGACTCTACATCTTACTATAGAGATAACTTATTCAACCATGTTCATTGCTATGTTATTCACAATAGCTAGGAAATTAGCTTATACACCCATCAACTGATAAATGAATAATGAAGAAGGGTGCATATAGACCATGGAGCTGTGCTCAGCTATAAAAATGAAATTCATAGGAAAATGGATGGATCTGGACAAAGTTATGCTAAGTGAGGTAATTCAGGCTCAGCAAGACAAAGTCTCATGTTCTCCCTCATCTGTGGATCTCTGCTTGGATTTCCGAACTACACAAGATGGAAGAAAAGTTAGTAGTAGAGGCCAGGAGGCTAGTAGGGGGCTTGGAGGGAGGGGACATGGAGTGTGACCAGGGAATGGGGTGGTTGACAGGCAATAGATGAGGTGGAAAGGTCTATGTAGGAGCAAGGGAAGGTGTAAGGGAAACCGAGTGGAGAGAAATCCACAAAACTAGAGATGTTGTGGATAAATCATGTAGAAACATACCTCATTATGTAATTAAAAATATAATTTTAAAATATTATTTATTTGTTTCCAAGCAGAGAGAGATAAAGAGAAGAGAGACAGACAGAGAGAATGGGCACATCAGGACCTCCAGCCACTGCAAATGAACTCTAAATGCATGCACCACTTGGTGCATCTGGTTTTACATGGGTATTGGGGAATTGAACCTGGGTCATTAGGCTTTGCAGGCAAGTGCCTTAACTGCTGAGCCATCTCTCCAGCCCTAATTAAAAATATGATTTTAATTATATAGAGAGAGTTTAGGTAGAAGTAACCTGCTGGGGTGAAGAAAACTTTACCATGAAGCCCTAGGTTGTCGCAAGGAAATTCCAATGCCATATATAAGTAACCACCTATAAGCTGTTGGTCAGGGAGGTCCATGAGGCACCTAAACCAGTGCAGGCTACTTCCATGATCTCGGTTACCAGTCGCAGTCAGATGGTAAAACCCTATTACCCTCACCACACACTACACCTGCAGGACACTAAGAAGTCAAGCTGGAACTGAGCTGGAAGCCAAGTCCCTGCTCTTTGAGTGTTTGTAAGTTTTGGCTGCTGGAAGAGTGTTATTTTCTCATTTATGGGACAAAACACCTGACTTATGGGAGGAAAGGGTTCATTTCAGCTTATAATCTGGAGGGGCAGTTTCATCATGGCAGGAAAGCATGGCAGAGCACAGGCTGGGCATGACATCATCATGATGAAAGTTGTCTCAGTATTGGGCCTGCAGCTGGGCTAATGAACCTCAGGGTCCACTCCTCTAACACACCTCCTCCAATAAGGCTATACCTCCCAAATTGCCACCAGCTGGGGATGAACCATCACAACACATGAGGGGGATGTTTCTCATTCAAACTACTGCAGGAAGAAAAGTCAACAGTCTTAACAAGCAGCAGGTCATGCAAGATGCACAATCACCCACAGTCATGATGTGACCATGGGTGCAATAGTGGCACCTCAGTTATGGAGGTAACCAATGGCTCTCTGATTAGACTTGAGACCTCTCAGTGAGATGGAATTTATGTGTGGTACTGAAAACTGAGTTGGACATCTCTGGCTTAGAAGAACATAGGCCCTAGAAGGTTCTATGAGTAAATGGATATGCTAAGCAAATCAAATTGCCTTCTAATGTATGTTTGTACCCACTGATTAATGCTCTTCTCAGTCTTGGCTAGAGAAGGTTCTTCTTACAGATGGTGTAAATGCTGGGTGATGAGAGAAAGGAAAGCCCAGTACTTAGCACTGGACAAGTCGTCTCTATCATACCCAGAAAGGCTCAGGATACATAAAAGGAAGGGGTGGAAAGAATATTAATGCTGCTCTCTCTCACTGCTCGCCAGAGAAGCTTCTCAATGGAGATGGTGGTCGCTAAAGAGACGTGAAACTTGTCAAAGCTCACCCAGTGATATCCAACACAACCCAAGACAGAAGTCCAGAGACACTTAAGATCTCAACAATAAAGCAGACTTAAAACTCACCCACCATGACTCAGGGAACTGAGCGGAAGGGGGACAGAAAGAATGTAAGAGCCATGGTGAGGGAGAATATCCAGATACATTGCTCCCCTCAGCAACAACACACAAAGGGAGGGAACCCTACCCCAAGGACTGATCCAGTATACCCACCACGGAGGGCCCCAGTGGGTTGGGGACAGGAATGAGGGAAATGGGGGTACCATCATTTGCTCATACAAGGTATCTAATTAAGGATAATAAAGATATCAACAATTAAAAAAATGAAAAGAAGAGGTTGCTGAGAGCTATCTCTAGCACACCCTCTAAGACTCAGGGAACATTCTGTAAGGGGAAAGAAGAGAATGTGAATACGACAGGCGGGAAGGAGTGCTTTGGGGTAGTGTCCTCACACGACCTGCACAATGCAGACTAAAGGAATGAATGAGACACAGAAACCGAAGGACTACTCAGAAGGGGGAGGGGCTCAATGAAATTGGGGTGGGGGAGGGAGGACAAAAGAATTAAACAGGACAGGAATACAATCAAATAGCAGGTTATGCACGTATAAAAATTCTCAGTCAAGGTATTATAAAAAGCCATACATTTTGCGACTATGTAAAGTTTCAAAGCAAAATTCCCAGCTCAGTTCCATTTCCAATCTGATCAGAAATATTAAGAATCATGTGTGAGGGAGGGGGTCTCACTGTGGAGAGAGGGTGAGGTTGGGGAGTTCACGGGAAAGTCAAAATGTGCTAAGATCCTCGTCTCTTTCTGAAGGAAGTTAGAGATAAAGAATAAATTTAGATTTAATTAGAAATTTGTCCATCTGCTTCGAGGTATTAGACAAGTGTTTGCCAGGTTTTTTAAACCATTTGGGGCTGTTGGAACAATTGGCATCGGTAAGGAAATAAACTCACGCCCAATGGAAGATTGTCTATTTTTCCATTAAAAGTCATCCAAGTAAGTTTCTGGAATCTTAAGTGTCTTGCAATTACCTCCTAATGTATTTTGCATATTTTTAGACAGCAGTAACTTCCCATTTACAAAGCGAATGTCTCTGGGAACCGTCTGGTGATTTTCTGGTGGGTTTGAACAGTGATCAGAGTTGGGAAAGGTCGATTACAACAATACTCTCATGTGGAGGCCATTGGTATTAACAGCCCGGGTCTTCCTTCTCCTAAGCTCTAACGAAGTCTAGCCACCAAAATCTGTAAACATTCTGTTGGATTCTCAATCCAATGCTTTGCAGCATAGAAATACAACAAAAATATCTTTTTTTAAAAAAAGATGGGGAAAACAAATGGATTCCAATAGTCTTTGTTATTACTTCATTAATAATTAACAAAGAAGCCTGACATGGTGACTCATACCTATAATCCTAGCACTTGGGAGGTGGATGCAGGAGGACTGAAATGAATTCAAGTCCAAACTGGGGTCTATAATGAGTTCAAGACTATCATGTAGGACACAGTAAGACCTTGCATCAAAAAATAAATAAATAAAAATAGGGCTGGAGAGATGACTTCGTGGTTAAGGTGCTTACCTGCACAGTCTAACAACCTGAGTTCGACTCCCCAGTAGCCACGTAAAGCCAGATGCACAAAGCGGCACATGCATCTGGAGTTCCTTTGCAGTGGCTGGAGGCTCTGGCTCAGCCATTCTTGCTGTCTGTCTCTCTTCTCACTATCTTTCTCTCTGTTTGCAAATAAATAAATAAAATATTTAAAAATAATAAGAAATAAAAATAAATGTCAACATGAATGAAGTGAGGGAGAGATGAAAAAAAGGAAGGAAGGTAGGATTTTCGAAGTGAGGGAGAAGATAGATAAGTTTCATGAAGTGGATAGGCAAACATGATTGTTATTGTTTAGAACTGGTTTTCTGATTTAAAAGTGATGTCTGACACTCTCTCAGGTCAGGCTATGTGCACAGCAATTCTGTCAGAAAAAAAAATGATTTTTTTTGCTCCTGAGGAAATGAGACCACACTATTACACATCTCTTTCCATCAGCACCACAAGGAAGCAGCTCCAGGGCTCACGCGAGACTCTGCCGCTAAAATTCTACTTCTGAGCCTGGAGAAATGGCTCAGTGAATAAAGGCGGCAGAAGCATGAGTATCTGAGTTCAAATCCCTGGATCCCACATAAAAGCCGAAGCTGCAGCATCTGTAATTGCAGCACCCCGAAGGTGAGAAGGAAGGTGAAGACAGAATTGCCCAGCTCACAGGTCTGCAAGGTTTGTGAACCCAGCGATGAACAGCAAACCCTGCCTCAAGCAAGGCGAAGGACTGATGCCTGAAATTGTCCTCTGACCTTCACTTGTGCACAGAGGTGCATACACACCCAGATGACCACTTACATACATGTACACACACATGCTTTACTTATGTACTAATGTTATGCCCCAAAAGGTAAATATGATTATTGTGCTCATTAGCATTTATGTAACAATGTTATGCCCTGAAAGGTAAACATGATTATTCTATTCATTAGTACTTATGTACTAATGCTATACCTGAAAGGTAAATATGATTATTCTGCCAATTAGTACTTATGTACTAATGCTATACCCAAAAGGTATATGTGTTTATTGTGCCCATTTTTCAGATGATCACTAAGACTCAGCAGCGCTGAGGGGAGTGTCCCATAAGCCTACACCTGTCAGATCTCAAAGTGACTCTAGTCACCTTTCTCTGCTGTCACCTCTTACTGGACTGGGAGAATCTTGGGGACGAGTTGGTGGGAGTGTGATTAAAGAACAAGGTGCCTTCTAGGGTCATCGGCAGGAGAGGTTCTTGTGATTATGTCTCCAGTCCTTTCTGAGTCCCCAGGGGAATAAGCATAGAAGAGTAAAAATAAGGGAAGAATTAGAAAATTGAAAGGAAGTGATAGATGAAAAAGAGAGGAAAAAAAAGAGAGGAAGGGAGGCTGTGGGGCCACTTTTCTTGGTGAGATATAAAGAAATGACTAGTCTCCCCAGATTAAAATAACAAAGGGGCTGGAGAGATGACTCAATGTTTAAGTCGCTTGGCTGCAAAGCCTAAAGACGGGAGTTCGATTCCCCAGTACCCACATAAAGTCAGATACACAAAGTGGTGCATGCATCGGAAGTTCGTTTTCAGTGGCTGGAGGCCCTGGTGCACCCATTTCTCTCTCTCTCTCTCTCTCTCTCTCTCTCTCTCTCTCTCTCTCTCTCTCTCTCTCTCCATATGTCTCCCTCTCTCTGCTTGCATATAAATAAATGAATAAAATACTTTTTAAAATAACACACCAGACCAACAACCACTCTATCCACATCCAGATTAGTGAACCAAGGAGTTGTTTGAGTTACTTTTAGAAACATGGGTCAAAGTCCCACCCAGCCTAGGTGATAACTCACCAAAGCAGTGCCAATGGAGTTCCCCACCAATCAACCTTTCAGCACCTAGATCCTCTAGCACCCCAAGAACACATGCAGTGGGGCTTGGGCAGAAGAGAGAAAGGGCTGGAATCTCGGGGAGAGAGCGTTGACCCTGCACATCTCCTCAGGAGTGTTAACAGACCCCTCGCCATCACAATGGACCCACCCAGCATCACCAGGCTGTTTTGTTTTGCTGACGTCATTACCATCATTGCAGCCAGGTATCCTATAGGTCATCACAGCTACTTCCCTTCATGATGACAGATGGCCATGCCACACTGGGGGGAATAGGACCCAGCTTCTCTTGACAGAGAGAAAGGGGGATTGTTCCTGATCAAATCATCAATTATCTCCCAGTCCTGGCTGGGCAGCAACATGCTCTTAGCAGCGGGCTGCTGTCCAGCTTTCAAACTGGGCTAAGGAAATGGTTAAGTGGATAAAACGCTTGCTGTACCAGTATAAGGCCCTGAGTTCAAATTCCCACTCTCCATGTAAAATGCTAGGCGTGGTAGTTATGCACCTGTAACTTCAGTGCTGGAGACACACGGAGATAGGAGGAGAGTCTGGGCAAGCTGATTGGAGAGTCTAGCCAAATCTCACTGAGCCCTGGGCTTGGTGAGACACCCTATCTCAAAAACTACAGAGAAAGTTCCAGGTCAACCTGAGCTAGAGTGAGAGTCTACCTCGAATAAATAAATATAAAATAAGGTGAAGATGGGGTTGGCGAGATGTCTCAGAGGTCAAGAATGCTTCCTATGCAAGCATAAGGCCTTAGGAGACCTGAGACCACCTGAGTTCAATTCGCCAGCACCCACGTAAACAGCTGAGCTTGGCTTTCCTCTAACCCCAGTCCTGCGCTGAGTGGAGCCTGGAGAATTGAGAGGCTCATGGAAACAAGATTCGATCTGAAGGAATCATGCCAACAAGCAATGGAGGAAGGGCATCCCATGCTCTCCTCTGTCCTCTGCATCTGTGTGCATGGGGCGCACACACATGCACATACATCGCCACATATACCACACACAAACACACACACACACACACACACACATCAGATGAAGAAGTGATAGACGAGGACACCCAACATCAACCACATCCATACTCACACATGTGTACATGCACCAGCACACACACCAATACATTCACGAATGCACACACACCTGCACACACAAAGTAGCAAATCTAAGCTGGGTGAAAGTCATCTACTATTCATGGACTCACAAAAAACACGATTAAAACTACATTGTTTCAATAAAGGGTAGAAATGGGCATCTAAGTGGTTGGGGCCAAACGTAACTGACTCTGGGAAGGCTGACTGGTGGGTGCAGAGGTTTCTGCAGATAAGGCCGCCTGCCTGCCTGCCAGGAGGTGCTGTTTATCTGACAAGAAGGTCCCTTGAGGCCAGTTAGAGGACCGTCAAATCTGAATTGAAATTATAAAGCAGTTATAAACATGAGGAAATAAAACAAAAAAAGGGTGAGTCAAAATTCCAAGCAAAGAGAATGATAGCCTTGCTTTCCTCATAACACAATCATGGGTGTTTTTGTGGTTGACTGTTCCCACCAGCCCAATGGATCACTCTGCCTCAGCGACGTCACTCTCTGTGACAGTTAAATTTCGATTATCAACTTGATCAGATCAGGAATCAAATAAGCAGCACATGTCTTCAGCAGGCCTGGGAGGGTGTTTCCAGGAAGGATTAACTGAGGGAGGAAGACCTTACCCCACAGCGGGTAGCCCTGCTGGGGGCAGCCTGTATATAAAGAGATCCTGGGTCCTTGCTATTTGCTGGCGAATGCGTTTACTCAGATTCTACCTTCCTTCTCTACCACCAGCCTTCAAGTGTGGATGAAAACCAGTGGCTCTCCCGGAATCCTCCAGGTCTTCATTATGGAGGCCTCCGGAGCAGCTGAGCAGCTAATGAGGTTCTCAGACTCTCCAGACTACAAAAAAAAAGCTATTGGGCTGGAGAGATGGCTCAACGGTTAAGGCACTTGCCTCCAGTGCCTAAGGCCCCAGGTTCAATTCCCCAGTACTCACATAAGCCAGACCCCCCCTCTGTGTATGTGTGTGTGTGTGTGTATTTCTCTGCTTGAAAATAAATAAATAAAATATTTTTTAAAAACTGTTGTTGGATTTTGCAGCCTATATCATGCAAACCAACCTTAAATAAATAATATAATCTTAAATCAATAAATAATCTTAATAAAGTTCTTTTACAATATATATTCATCCTATTAGTTGGCTTCCTCTAGAGAACCCTGACTAACACACTCTGAGGCTTCCATTGATTTCTTGCCATTCCCATCCTCAGACCAGCATCCAGCATCCACCCCAGCCTCCTCATCCCTTCCTGGCCCTCCATCTCCACCAGGACCAACAACCTGCGGATTCTCTTTCCTCCCTCTCTCCCCCATCTCCAGCTTTTACTGTATGTCTCACCATCATCCTCACCCTCCATTAACTTCGCCTCTCTCTGGAATGTTCCTTCCCCTACCATCCCAGGTTGGGCTCTTCCACCTCATTGCGGCCTCTCTCATCTGTCCTGTCCTCAGAAAGGTCTTCCTGACCATGATGCTCAGCCCTCAGACACCCAGCACACAAACTATCCCCTTTCTGCTTGCCTGGTCTCCTTAGCTTTTATATAAGTCCCTCACATGTCCTGTTTGATGTCTGTCTCTCCTGGACTAGCTATGAACCATGAAGGGCAAAGACTTCACCCAGCTCCATTCACTACCATGTTCCCAGCCTCTAGATAAGTACCAGTTCTTCAAGAGGCACTTAGAATACAAGTGTGAGCAAGTGAGTTAGCTAGATTTTAGGAAAGTGACGTCACTGAGCAGTCCTGTAGATTTTGTACTGGTTTAAGTGGCCGGAGAGTCAGGTTACAGGCTTTGGACTCACAAAGAAGGAAATTTTTCTCCTATCCTACTTGGCCCTGGGGAAACACTATTTATATAACGAGTAAACACAGCCTTTTCTTTTTAAACTTTGGGAATCCACCTGAACAAATTTGTTTGTGGTTGTAGGACATCATGTAAATGTTAACAACCTTGTAAAATTGCAGCTGACAGAAAGCAGGATGTGGGAGACAGGACGGGAGTGCTAATGTCTTCATCGTACAAATTAGGAAGTCAAGTTGATGGGGGAAGCATGGGGCATAGGGTATTTCTTTTAACTGAAAGTCACACAGGCCAACGAAAACTATAAATAATCACAGAAACAGCAAGCACTGTGAAGAGCCTGGATGGGCTGAAGGAAATTAGGGTCTCAGTTTTCCCACTGGAATGCACATTGGTTAGGGGCCAGTCTAGGCTGCTGTGACAGGAGACACAGGTAACGATGGCTAGAACAAGAGAGTCCCTGTTCTGTTTCCAGTGGCAGAGTTAGCGTAGGTGAGCGGCCCCAGGCAGAAAGGATCTTTCCTCTCCCAGGTGAAGATGAACCCAGGACCTTGTTTCTTCTTGACCCCATCATTCTGTGCCAGGACCCCTTGCCACCGCAAATGAACTACAGTTGCACATGCCAATTTGTGCATCTGGTTTACATGGGTACTGAAGGACTGGACCCAGGCTGGCAGGCTCTGCAAGCAAGTACCCTTAACGGCTATGCCATCTCTCCAGCATGTTTTTAGAGAACAGATAGAAACGTGTGTCTAGCAATCAAATATGATATTGACTTGTCCTGGTGATAAATAAACTCAGTATCACCAGAGTCATGCAAACTCCAAGATACTCCCTACAGATCTCAGTTAAAATAGTCTCCTAGGAACTGCTCTCAGAATTACCTAAAATAGACAAAGTGTTCATAGGTTCAGGAGCCCCCCTAAGAGATTACTTGGCCAGAAATCTTTGCCTGAAATTGATTGGTAAGATAATTAACACCTATGGTTGTTTTAGAGAAACCATTTACAGCTGGCAAGCAGGTATCCAAAAGCCGCATGACAGCAAGCAGGCCTTGTGCTTGCGAATTCAGGAAAGATTGTTCAGAGAGTGAGTGACAGGGACATGAGGAGAGAGGTGAGATGAGGTGGCAGAAGGAGAGAGTCAAACACCAACGGTCTTGTGCCACATGGTGTCCTGTAAGTTAGCACAGGGAAGTGTGACAGCTTTCCAAATCCTCAGAGTTCTGTAAACTAAGAACTCCTGCCAGCCCGCATCTCTGTTCTCTAAATGACACAGGTCAGTGTCATTTTAGAGAATGCGTTAGTAGGTGGCATTAACTGTGATTAGAACCATAATTGCTCTAAAAATAAGGAAGGCAATTAGCAAGGTAGCAAACGCTCAGAAAATTGGCTTGTGTTTTCATGTGGTTGAGTTGTTCTGTTTATCTTTAAACCTTTATCAGCAGACACTTGGTCTTCAGCCCTGGCACACAGCGGCTCGAGGCTTCTTGAGAGTCACATTATCTGGGGAATAATGTTGCTCAAAACACATCATCTATCCACCTTGCATTAATTACTTTTCTCACCGACCGATATACTGACGCAGACAACTTAAGGGAGGAAGGGCTTTTTTCCTCTCATCTCAGAGTTCAGTCCACCATGACAGGAGCAAGGAGAGCATGGCAGAGCAGTGGATTGATATCATGGCAGTCAGAAAGCGGAAAAAGGACAAGGTGACACCCCACTGGCTTTCTCTTTTTCCCCTTTTGTTCCATCCAGGACCCCAACCCATGAAATGGGGCCATAATTTCAAGATGGGTCTTGTCTCCTCAGTTCATCTTTTCTGGAAACACCCTCACAGAAAAACCCAGATGTAAGCCTCTCCAGTTTCCCAGGTAGATCTAAATCTAATCAAGGTGACAGGGAAAATTAATCCCACAGGTGACGATGCTGTCCCCGAGGTCTATGAAGGTGCAAAATAGGGGAACCCGATGCTAAGTCTCATTCCCTCTGGACCCCAGCTTTCTTCAGCTCTGAGGGTGCCTTGGCCTCCTCTACTGAACCATTCATTAAAGCCCTGGTTCTTTCTAAGTAATGTCCCTCATGCAGAACTAGTGTAACTTACCCAATAAACATTCATCGTGCACTTACAACAGGCTCACAGCACCCCTGCTATAAAGAGGTTCCAAGGTTCAAGACTGTGTGTCTAACCCAGCCCTTAGAGTCTTTTTTAAAGCTTGTTCCTGGGCTGGAGAGATGCCTCGGTGGTTAAAGGCACTTGCTTGCAAAGCCTGATGGCCCTGGGTTCAATTCCCCAGTACCCCTGTAAAGCCAGATGCAAAAAGTGGTGTGTGCATTTGGAGTTTAGGTGAGGAAGAACTCAGGCCAGGGCCAGGTAGAGGTAGGTGTTTTCTCCTCAGCTGGGACTGTGGATCCCACTCAGGTCATACAAAATAAAAAAGTAAAAAAATAAACCCCACTGTGTCTCAGCACTGAGGCCCAAGGCTCCCTCTGCATAAAGACCTCTCTACTCTGCTTGCAGTACAATTACCCACCTCTCTGTAGAGTTAGGGGATGGGCCATCTGCTTGTCTGACTGTCTGGGAATGGGCTTGAAGGCCTTCCCTGGAGAGGCCTCTCAGATGACCAGTGTGGCTCATGGTCTGCTACATCTGCCAATATGTCATGGGCTCCTTGAACAAAGTCCCAAACCCCAAGACTTGTACTTTGTGTGGATGAGAAAAGCAAATTCATTAAGATTAGCATTATTCCTAAGGCACATCAAATGAGATGACATACAGGCCATTCACAGAGTCATTCTCAGACCAACATAAGCAAAGGCCTGTGGAAGCAGGTGAATTCAGACATTGTACCTGTTGGGTGATATTCTTTAGATATGAGCCTAGAATGTGTAACTTAATTACCAAAGAAGCCCTGACTTTTTATCCTGACTCTGACACGTTGGCTGGAACCATGGGGAGGTCACATTTTCTGGAGCAGCCTATGGAAGACCTTAGCTTTTCTGCCATCTGTAGTAAGAATATAACCCAGAACTGAGCTCACAGGGATGTGGAGGGAACGGAATGAAATGATGGCCTGTAATGACTGGGCACAGCTCCTGGCGCTGAGGAAGACATCAGTGAACCGGGTGATCTGATTTATGCTTATCAGACTACCCATGAATACCTGGGCTTGCAGAGCATCAGTCATCTGCCCCAAGCTTCTCCGCTGGATACAGGAAGGTTGGAATAAGGTGTTTATGCACCAGTAAGTGAACAGGAAGTCAACCAGAGCAGTCGAGATCCTGGATTAGGCTATGCAAGAGTTCTCCAACAGGGACTACCTTCTAGGGTAACTGAGGACCTGAGAATACGAATCATGAGATTCATTTCCCACCATAAGTTTTAATGAACCAATCTTTACCCTGCCAATACTCACAAAAAGATCTAGAAGCATACTTAAAATATTGAATTGGCTTGAGGACATAGGAGAAGTATGGCTGACATCCTGGCAGGAGATGAACCACTCCTGGCCTATCATATAGGGTCCAAACAAAACCTATTAGAAAGTGGTGAGATAAACAAGAGGCCTATCATCACAGCAAGTCAGGTATCCCATGAAAGGTCAATGGAGACAGACACCAACGATACCAAACACAATCCAAAGCAGAAATCCAGAGACACTTAAGATCTCAACAATAAAGCAGACTTAAAACTCACCCAGCATGACTCAGGGAACTGAGCGAAAGAAGGGGTGGAAAGAATGTAAGAGCCATGGTGGGGGGAGAATATCCAGAGACATTGATTCCCTCAATGACAACACACAAAGGGGAAAAAACTAGCTACCTCTTGTGCAATTCAGAACCCCCTCCCCCATGGACTGATCCAATATGCCCAAAAAGGAGGGCCCCCAGTGGATTGGGGACAGAGAGGAGGGAAATGGGGGTACCATCACAAGATTTTCCCATACAATGTATCTAATTATTGAGAATAAAGATGTTAATGATAGTAATAAAAGAAAGTGATGTGTACTTTAAAATTTGTTAGTAGGGTTGTGATAGTTAAGTTTTGTTGTCAACTTGACCTCTCAAGTAATCTTGGGTGAGTCTCTGAGGATGTTCACAGGAAGGCAGCCTCTCAGTAGGGGGCAGGATGTAAAGAAGCTAGAAGTAAACATCCTTTCCTGTGTGGGCAGTGCAGGAAGGAAATTCCAGAGACTCAGAAAACCATTAAGTCTGGGATAGAATTGCAAGACCCCACCCTAGGGCTATATAAAGGTGAAAGAATTCTCTCCTTGCCCTCCTGCCTGTTCCCTGTTCTGTGTGTGTGGTGTAGGTGATGGGTTTTTCTCTCTGCTCGGACCTGCGAAAAAGGACCAGCCTCTTTCACTTTTATGGGACTTCCCCTGGATCTGTAGTGTAAATAAATACTTTCCTCCCCCAAATTGTGCTTGGTTTGAAGATTCATCCCAGCAGTCTGTGGCTGACTATGACAAGGGTTGATCTCACGTTAAGTGCTCTTGTCACAGAAACCGAAAAGTGGGAGCACATGAAACGTTGAAGAGTTGATATGTTTTACCTGGATTAGTGATGGTGTCAAGGTGTTCAGTGCCCACATAAAGCCAGGTGTGGAGGCTCATGGCTGGAATCCCAGCACTGAGGAGGCAGACGTGTGTAGATCCCAGTCTAGTCTGATTGGTGAGCTCCAAGCCAGTGAGAGACTCTGTCTCAAAAAAAGGTGGACAACATACCTGAGGCTGACACCCCAAATTATCTTCTGATGTTCTGATGATGAAGCACACACACACACACACACACATCTGCATACTTACATGTGCCCCAACACATACAAACATGCACATGTACACACCACACCCCCCAACACACAAGCAAAAAAAAAAAAAAAAAGCAAGAAAGAACTCAAAGAAACAGGTCTTTTAATTCTAGACTACTAGCCAAGTGGGAAGAAATGTCATGAGCTTTCCGGAGTAGAAGCCTTGCCCTTTGCACACTGCCCTTGGTGAGTTTGGGTAATGTGATGGTATGTCCAACCTCCCCTCCAAGGCTCTACTTGCTCTTGTCTATGACAAAATAAGGCAACAACGTCACATCTGATTCAAAGAAATCAACGAGTGGCCATAATAAGTGTGACAGGTTAGGCTGAGCAGAGGACTTTTCTTCTTTGTTTTAAATATAGAATTTGCAAGGCCAACTATATTTAACAAAAAACACACACTGCCTTAAAGTGGTAACCAGCCAAATCCAGTGTGAGGTTTAGAAAAAACAAAGGCCCATAACTCATCACCTCATCACCACCCAGTGAGAAACTAACGGAGGAATCGTGCCCCTTGGTCATTGTGGATTTCGACCCAAGCCAGAGGCATGTGGGACCATCAGTTGTCAATTTGCAAAGACTTTCAGACACTGTGAAAGAGGAATGGATACTGATTCTTCCGTGAGTGAAAGTTCATGGGACTAAGAAAATGGTCACCAAGAGGCTTTGAAAGCATTCTCAACTCAGTCTTGACCCTTGGTTTCAGTGAGAACGGTCGAGTGACCCTGGTGACTTTGGTCACAAACATAGAGATGGCCTCCATGGGTCAGGCACAGGACTCTTAAATAGTCACAAGATGCGCAGACAGTCATGGTCCTGCCTGTTGATGTCACAGACCATGGAACAGGGGACACACCACACACTTACAAAGAAGGAGATGCACTTATAGTCCGTCATCACACAGGTGATTTGTATCACTTATTGAATTTTGAAAAGGAAAGTCATCAGAGCCAAAGCGAGGTGTGGATTTGGGGGGACCTCTACTCCAGGTTCAATTACCCTGAATCACACCGATGCCTTAGTCTCTTTTGTGCTGTTGTGACAATACCAATTATAAGGAACAGGAATCTATTTGTCACTGTTCTGGAAGCTGAGAAGGCCAATATCAAGGTGCTGTCGCCAGGTTCGGTTTTCTGTGGAGGGCAG
Organism: Zapus hudsonius; assembly: GCA_004024765.1. Lineage (NCBI taxonomy): Eukaryota > Metazoa > Chordata > Mammalia > Rodentia > Dipodidae > Zapus > Zapus hudsonius. The sequence goes on from PVHP010006682.1 coordinate 59,253, forward strand.
CTCTGTTTCCATGGCAGGACCTTGAAAGCTGTGTCCTGGGGAGAAATAAATCCTCCCAAGGTCTCTACAAGCCCTTTGCTTAACCCTAATTACATCAATAGGGCAGAACCCTCATCACCCAAACTTCCCAATGCTGCTTATTGGGGTACTGAGTTTCCAACATATCAATGTGGGGACATGTTCAGAACATGATACAGTAAGCAGTTTGGGTCATTGTGGATTTGTTTGGGAGCTGGTAAACACATCAGGGCTGTGACCTATTTGCTGACTCTCTCATTGTTGAGAATTGAAAAGCATACCAGAAACTTAATAGTATAAGCCCCTGCATTTACATAAATCAAGAAAAGGGAAGAATTCTATAACAATTCGGC
>PVHP010006683.1:0-27822 GCA_004024765.1 Zapus hudsonius
ATAAATCTACATTGTAGCAAGCTGGAAAATTCAAAAGTAATGGATAGAATTCTGACTAAGAACAGAACTTATTCTAACAGAGCTGTAACAACCACTGAGATTAAAGCTGTAATTTGAATTTCCCAACACAAAAAATTATTCTGGTTCAGATGGATTCACTGCTGAATTCAATTAGACCTTTATATAAACTTGAAACCCACTGTTTTTCAATTTATTTAATAACATGAAAAGGATAGAATTCTCTTTTACTCACTCTATGAAGCCAGTATTACACTATTATCAAAATTAGAGACACAGCAATAAAAAGAAAACTAGAGATAAACATCTCTGATGAGTATAGATGCAAAAAAATTCAACAAAATTTTACAAATCAAATTCAAGAACACATTAGAAATATCTATGTCAACCACATTGGTTTGATTTCATAGATACAGGGATGGTTTAACATACAGAAGTTAATAAATGCAATGCATCACAAATTAAACTTAAGGATAGAAGTCACATGAACATCTCCATAGCTGAAGAGAAGGTTGTAGACAAAGCACAACATTGATTCCTACACAGTAAAAGCATTGGCTAAGCCAGGGGCGGAGGGGTTGTGTCTCAACTTACTAAAGGCTGTACGTGGCAAATCTAAAGCTAATATTCCAAATGGAGGAAAACGAAGCATTTCCACCAAGATCTCCAAAAATACATTGGTGCTCACCCTCTCCACTGCAATCTTCCAGTGATAGCACAAGAGAAAGAGAGAAAAGGGTTACAAATTGCAAAGGAAGAAGTCAAATTATTCTTATTTGAAGATTTGATTCTGGATTTCAGAGAGTCTCGAAAGAGTCCACCAAAAGCTTCTAGAGCTGATAAATACTGGGCAAAGAGGCAGTATGCAAAATTAACAAACAAAATTAGGGATATTCTTATATATTAATGACAAACATTGTGAAAAAGAAATCTGAAATATATCCCCACTCATAATAACCACAAAACTAAATGTCTTATAATACCCAAACCAAGTAGGTAAAAGACCTCAACACTGCAAACTTTGAAACATGGAAGAAAGAAGCATGTGACGGTGTAAAGATGTTCCATGCTCACATATTGGAAGAATTAATATGAAAATAGCCATCCTAAGAAAAGCAATATACAAAGTTAATGCAATTCCAATAAAAATTCATCACTTTCACAGAAATACAAAAATAATCTTACCTTAGACAGGCAAAACTGTCCTCAGCAAAAAAAATAATAGTAATAGTGATATCACCATACCTGTTTTAAGTTATACTACAAAGCTATAGTAATAAAAACAACATGGTACTGAATAAAACCAGGAACATAGATCAGTGGAATAGACTAGAATATCCAAGTATAACTATAGCCACCTTATCTTTGATAAAGAGGCTTAAATCACACATTTGAGAAAAGACAGCTTTTTCAGCAAGTGGTGCTGGGAAAACTGGATATCTACATGTAAAATGAATCTCGGCCCTTTTTTCTCACACTTCACAGAGACCAACTCCAAATGGATCAAGAACCTCAAAATAAGACCCAGAACCTTAAACAACCAGAAGAAAAACTATGGATAACACTTCAAGTCATATGTATAGGGACTTCCCAAATAAGATTCCAAAAGCCCAGGGAATAAGACAATCACCAAGTGGGATCTCATGAAAATAGAAAGCTTTTGTCCAGCTAAGAAAACTTTCAACCAAAGCCACCAGACAACACACAGAATGGGAGAATATTTTCCCCTGCTGGATATTTGACAGAATTCAAGGAAAACCTAAACAATAAAAAAATTCAACCTTGTTTACAAATGTGGCTGTGAATTGAACAGAAAGTTCTCAGAAGAAGAAATCCCATGGATAATAAACATTTAACATTATCATCTTTATGATGATCAAAAATGGAGACCTTCCATCGCTGCACATATAGTCTCTTGTTCATGTTCCCATTCCTTTATATCCCTCATCTGTTACCCCTGGTCCTCTTTCAAAGAATTCTCTCTCCTGTCCTGTTGTCTCATTATTTTTGACCTCCTCTGTCTTCCGTGTCAAAATGTGGACGGGCCCGGAGCCCCGGTGTTCTGCAATGGTTGGCAACCATTGAAGGTCACGAATGCCCCAGTCAGTTCATGCCGCTATGGCCGTGCCTCAAAGCATGCTCAGGCACCCATGGCTCTTGCATTCTTTGGCCCTCTATTTTACAATGTCCCTGGAGCCTTGCAAGTGTGGTAGAAACCTTCCTTAGGGTTGAGATCTTGACAGCCTCTTCTTTTCTCTGTTATTCAGTTTTGATTCTCCTCAGGGTCTTCCACCATCTCCACAGAGCTGACTCTCTGGCTAGCAGTGACAGCTGCTCCTATGATTTCTGGGACTTTCTTTGCACACCCCTGAGCTCCGGTGGGGGTGACGAGATGACTCATCCAGGGATGAGGCCTGCACTTTCTCTTCTCGTCATTTGGGTCTCTTCAGTTTTGCCACCATCTGTAAAGTGAGTCTCTAACCAAAAGTGAGAATAATATTAATTATTTAAAAAAATATTTTATTTATTCATTTTCAAGCAGAGAGAGAGAGAGAGAGAGAGAGAGAGAGAGAGAGAGAGAGAGAGAGAGAGAGAGAGAGAACACTAGGCCACCACCTGTGGGTCTGGCTTACATGGGTCCTGGGGAATTGATCCCAGGGCCTTAGGCACTGGAGACAAGGGCCTCAACCATTGAGCCATCTCTCCAGACTAATATTAATTATTAATAATGTGCGATGGGGCAATGATGTTTGTTATGAAATGGACAATAGAAGCTTTCCTCTACAATCTATGGCCCTCAAACCCATAGGTTTTTGACTTGATTCTCAATATTCGATGTGGATTTTTTCTCATTGAATGGAGCCTCTGCTTGTTCAGACTGTAGATGACTTTTCTCTCCTGGTAGCTTGCACAGTGTCTTCCCACACTGTGGCTTCCATCTCACTTCCTGTTTGCTTTCTCAGGATCTTGCTACCTCAGCCTGGGTCTTACCATCTTGTTCTGTTGGGTAACCAAGTGTTTTGGCAATGGGGGTCTCATGGGCCTCCCTGAACAACAGCCCACTGTGTGTGTGGTGGGGAAGATCATCTCTGGCACTGTCTTCTACATGTTTATCCATCAGGGAAATGCAAATTCAAACAACTTTGAGAAGTCATTTCACACAGATCAGAACGGCTACCCTCAAAAACATCAAATGTAAACAAATGCTGGTACGGGTCTGGGGAAAGAGGTACACTTATTCATTGTCGGTGGAGGTATAAACTATTACAGCCACTAAAAATCGATCTACCATATGACCCAGCTATACCACTCCTGGGCATGTATCCTGAGAACTTTGTTTCTATACTTTCCTATAGAGATACTTGCTCGGTCATGATTGTTGCTGTTCTATTCAGCTAGGAAATGGAATCAGCCTAGATTCCCATCAACTGAGGAGTTAATAATGATGATGTGTTATACATACACAATGGAGTTTTATTCAGCTGCAAGGGAACATCAACGGATCTGGACATGATTATACTATGAGAGATAACAGTTATGCTCAGAAAGTAAACGCTGCCTGTTCTTTCTCAAGTGTTGATGTGAGACTTGAAATTTTAGATCTGTATACAAGATGGGAAAATAGTAGTAGGGGACAGGATCCTTTTGGTGCCCATAAGAACTAGTGATAAGACCCCGTTTCTGAAGAAATTATATGCTTCAGTTACAGGATACAGAAATCAAGCTGGAAAAAACTGGAATCCTCCTCCCTACTGGGGCCAACACAATGCTGGAAAGTGTTTTGTAGGTGGCTGGGGGTAGAAGTCACCATCTAAACCATCAGTGGGTCTTGCAACTGGTGCCACAGTGGCAGGTCAGTCATGGTGGTGACCAGCTGCTTTCTCATTCAGTTTGAAGCCTGCTTCATTAGTGGGGAAGGAGCCATGACTAGAGCTGACAGTTGAGTCAGAAGACTATGGCTGGAGGGCTTGTAGCCTATGCTATCACTGTTCTTTCCTCGATGGACACATTGTGCCCCTTACATTGCCCTCCATATGGTTGTGTTTATACCCACAGGCTTAGGGCAGTTCTCACTTTGGTTTAGAGCAGCTTCTTTTTGCAGATGGGGGTGAGTCCTGGGAGAGACTGTACAGGGCTCCACAGACGAGACATCCCTATCAGACCCACCAGGGCACAGGAGACGTGGAAGAGGTGGTGGCAGAAAGAAAACTAGTGCTGCCCTCGATGTTAGACACAGAAGCTTCTCTATTTGGATGGTGGCAGATAAGGAGACACAGAACTTCTCAAAACTGAAAATGAGAGGTTGTTGAGAGCTCAGCACCAAGTGAGATGCCCCCTTCATGCCCTCTAGGGCTCGGGAAACATTGCAGAAAAGGGGTCAGAGAGCACCTAAGAGCCCTCGTTTGGGAAAGGATACTTTGGGGAACTATGCTTTGGACATGAACTGATGTGTGCGTTCAAGAACTCGCAGACCTGTACAGGATCGAGCCTATCAACACTTTGACATAGAGAAATGCAGGAAGACAGAGAGAATGAGACATCAAATCAGAAGAAGGTGTGCTTGTAAAAAGGAGGGGCCTCGGCAGGGAAGGGCAGACAAAAAGGAGCTATAGGAAGGAAATATGATGGAATTATAATATGTTCATCTATTAAAATCCTCAATAAAAAAGAAAAAGAAAAATCAATAAGGGCCATGGGAAAATTTTACATAATCCCCTTCCAGCACCCTTCTGTGTGCCTTCTCTTCATTCTCCTCCACAGAATCTCTCTTCTTATTGTTCTTTAGTAAGGTTTAAATAAAGGTGATTCAAATCTCCCTGCGTTCCTCTCGTCTAGTAGTCATTGGCCGCATATAGAAGAATTTCATACATCTTAAAGACTGCATCTCAAATCAATGAAGCCCTTTTGGGCCACACAAATAAGTGATATTAGGTACATGTGTTATGTGTGAAAAAAAAAAAAACCACAGCCTGACATCAAATTGTACAGCAAAACAAATTGTAAACAGATTTAACACTTTAACATAAAAATAAAACCATAAAATACTAGAAGGAAACATGAATACATATGTATATGATATTAGAGCAGAAAACGCTTTTCTGAATATGAAGTCAATATGGAAATTGAAGGGAAAACGGGAAAATGTCTGCAATAACTATGACAACACTTATAAAACTCATAAACAACGTGGGACGCAAAGACATGGAAAAGCAATTCACATAAGAATAAATGTAAAGCTCCTCTGCATTTATGAAAAAGATTCAAACTTACTAGAAATAGAGAGAACCTTACTGAAGCAAAGGAACTGTGATTTTGTCTGTCATAGAGGTAAAGAAAGTGATAATAGGCAAGGCTGCTGGTGGAGTGTGGCGTGGGTAGGATCAGGCACTTCTGGGGGAGCCATACTCTTTTAACCTTGAGAAATCTGTGTTAAAACTCTTCAAGTTAAAATACACCTTAGGTAGGGCAATTTTACCTTTAGGGACTTTTCTAAAGTAAGCTGTCAGAGATGTGCATAACGGTCTGTGCTCCGTTCTAAATCCTCAGCAAAGGGCGGAGGACAAAGGTAGTGTGTGCCCATTGAAGCCAAGCTCCCAAAGAGCATTGGGGGACAAGGGGGGATTTATGCTAGGCATAAATCAAAACAGGATTTCAAATGTTTTGTATAGTAGGTATTTTGTGCAAAAGCAATGATTTCATGTTTCCACAGCTCATTTGCTCTAGAAGAAAATACAATCAGAAGTCAACATGGCATTAAACTGGAGCTGTTTATAGACTATTTTTTAAATTTTCTGAATGTTTTACAATGAACATACATTACTTTTAGAGTCAGGAGGAAGTAGCTATTATCTAATAATAAAAGGCATCCTTTCAACACAACTTTGTAGATTTTAATAGTCCTTGTATAAATGTCATGTTTGTATTTCCTCCTATACTTGACTCCTGCCTTACAAAGGAGGATGAGAATCATTCTCTCTCTCTCTCTCTCTCTCTCTCTCTCTCTCTCTTATCTATCATTGATATCTACCTACATACCTACCTGTTAATATTTAGAGAGTCCAGGGGATCCAGGTTGGATCGAGGACAGAGGGAAACTATTAGAAGGAGTGTTTGGGGGAAGCTGAAGGCAGGGCTGGTCGCCATGCAGTCATCTGCTAGGTTATTCCATTATTCCATTGTTTAAAGATTTATTATTTGTGTGTGTGTGTGTGTGTGTGTGTGTGTGTGTGTGTGTGTGTGTGTGTGTTCATGTTCGTGGGGGGAGACATGCACCACAGTGCTTGTGTGGAGGTCACAGGGCAACTCTCGAGTTGTGTCTTGTCTGGCCACCTCATCTGAGGTAGGATTTCTCACTTTGGATTTTTCTCTGCTTTTCTTTGCTGGGCTCATCCCAGGCTTCCAGAAAATTCTTCTGTCTGTTTCTTCCACCTCCCAGTTAGCATCAGTTTGCTGGGATTGCGGAAGCTTGCCATGGCATTCTGCTTCTCAAGGGGGGTCTGGGAGATGAAGCACACGTAGTCCAGCTTGAGTGGCAGGTACTTTAGTCACTCAACTATCTCCCCGGCACGACAGTCCAATTTTGACACATGCACAATTGCATCCATCACATTCTTTCCAGGCCATTCTATTGCCTTGTTTAAAACACTGTAAGTCAGTGACTGATTTGAGATAATCTTCTATACTAAAACACTAGTGTGCGCTTAAGAACAAAACCTCTGTGTAGATAAGGCAGCTTCTGAATGATACGGCAGTATGACTGAGGACTAGAGCAGTCAGACTGAACACACATTAGAGCACAGGACCTCAGTTCATGGAAAAGGAAAGTCAGGGCTTGGGGCTTATAATGTTTCTTTTTTTTATTGTCTATAATGAGTTACATTATTTAGTGAGCCAACAATGAGTTTGGTGGGAGGTGTGCTATCTAGGAAGCCTCAGGGCGTCCTGAACACTTGAGAGAGTTTTTAATGCTACTAAGCTTGAATTGCCTTACTTGTGCCATGAGAATATCATCTACCTCTAGGATAAATCAACCTATAGAATAAATAAAGGGATACCTGGCACATTGTAGCATTAAATAAGTAGTAGTGATGGAGATGCTTCTGTTGGTGACACTGATGGTGACTGGGTGAGTGCTTTCAAGTTCATAGAAAGGCATTTGACACGAGTGGGCTTCTGGACAAGAAATGGAATTTTCTGATTTCTCTACTTGGCAGCCCAAGGCTTCCTGCTCTCATACCTAGAAGTCAAGCAAAAATAACCAGCATAAAATTCTCTCTTCTAATATAGCAGAAAGAAAATTTTCAAATATTACTCATTTGCTATCATACTTCAAAGTAAATTACTCAGTCAGTAGCCTGAAAAACCTCTCCAAGCGGTGTTTTCATGCATGAATCATCCAAGGAACATCTGAGTTAATTACTAGGAAGTCAAGGCAATGGAACATTGTACAGTTAGGTTGCATCTGAATAAGGGGCATGTTAGAGCTATTTTTACAGTTTTCCAGATGCACCTTATTATAATATAATATAATCCAATAAAACAAGGTAATAAAATTTTGTGTAAAGTACTATACTTTTTAAAACTGCTATACAAAAGCCAAATTCTACTATTTATAATCCTATGTAAACATCATTAGATGAGATTCTGAATTGCTCCAAAATACATTGTTTAGTATCTCCTACAAAATTAGAGATGGATTTTATATTCTCAGTCAGCAAATGCTAACTGAAGATGCATGAAGAGGGGAGTCCTCAACATCACAGTGCTTGCTAATGTATAAAACAACCCGTCCACGTTCGTCCACAGAGCTGAAGGCCAGAAGAAGCTGCATTGTCACAAGAAACAGCTTATGCGCTTGCATTCTCCCAAGACAGCAGAACTGTATCCACAAAGACGTCCTATCCTGACCAGTAATTGGTTTTACACTACGTTTCCAGCTACATGACATCAGAGAGCGGCCAAGTTTGACCATCCATGGGTAGAGGTGTTTGCCTGTGATCATGACTGAGACCTCTCTAGATTGGTATGTGTCTGAGTGTCGCCTGGCTCACTGCCATGTTTTATTGGCTGCCATATTATTGCTATAATTGAATCACTAAAGAAAACACGTTCCTCTGCAGACTTGGGTACTCACTCAGCATTCATTCACAAGATCAGCTTTGTGCTAAGCCAGATTGTATCCGAGGATGAGTCAGCCTTTACAGTAACTTTAGATGGAGTAGCGTATGCATGGAGGTGTGTACTGTAAACCCACTTTATCTCTTCCTTTTTAATAGTCCTCTTCCTTGAAACCAGACTCAACAGGAACTGCTGAGAGACAAAGGATGGATACTGGGCCGGAAACTTGTGATCCCTATGTTGGCTCTGTAATGCGCAGAAGGCCTGAGAGTTCTCATCAGTACCATTAAGGGGTTGGATTCAATGATGTCTGACTCTTTTTCCTTTTCTGAATTCAGAGAAGTGGGATCTATAAGGACTTATAGGGAAAAGCTCACAAGGATTATATTCTTCTTGAGGGTGGAAGGACTAATTAGCTATATGAGCTGCCATATGATTAAAATGAGGGGTCAGCTAATGAGCTAGCAGTGGCTATGAAATGATGTGTTAGGCTCTTTAAACAACACTCTTACTGAACTGAGTTGTCAGGGAAGGGCAGACTATTGTGAACTGCACTGATGGTGAAAATTTCTCACAGAAAATATGATTTATGTAGGTAGATACTGAGGATGGACATGCAGGCTACTGTGACAGAGGGTCTTCCTGACAAGGGGCTCAGCAGGCACCCAGGTGAGTACATAGGTGAGCCCGTAGGTAAGTCCTTTGGGTTTGCCCTCTGTCTTCCTATCTGTCCTCTGGTTTTTCCAATATAGTTTGGTTTATAAGACATATACATTTCTTGGAGACATCATACTTTCTTTATGCGTCTTCAGAGTTATAAGCAAGGGTCATCAGGAGTGTGGAAAGACAGAGATAGAGATAGGAGCCTCTAGATGAAGCTGTCCCAAGAACACAGATGGATGGCTTGATCTACAATAGTGATTCACCTTTCACCTTTGGTGACACCCAACGTTAGACATTCACACATGCACTGTGTACTCTGGGGGGTGTACCACGGATCGTCAGTATCCCTGGCTCTTTAGTTGGGTCCCCGTTTCATGCTTTTTTGCTGAAAAATTATACTAAGTTGCAAATCAGCAGGAAAGATGTTAGAAGTGCTGCTGCAAATAATTCCATTAAAGGAAAAGGGTTCTTCTGCAGACATGAGCAGTGAACCATTTTAGTTAAGAATAATGATGCATTTTGTTTACTGTTTGTTTGGTACGTTCCATGCCTTATGCCAAGCACTTTAGGAAATCTGTCATCTAAGCATATCTGTAACATCACAAGTAGAGATAATTATCATACTTCTCTATAGAACCGGCTCTGTATCAGGTGCTTTGAATGCATAACATTTTTAATGTTAACTATAGCAGCATGAAATGTTTACAGTGTGACCACCTTTCTACAGATGAGGAGACACTCTGAGACAGGGAGACGATGCAAGTCTGACAGTAAGTAGAAGAGTTGGGATCTGAAACCAGTTTTTATATGCAAGAGACAGTGTCCTTAGCTATAATGATCTGAGTGAAAAAATTACCCAAAAACACTCCTCACAACTGATCCTGACTCAAAAGTAGTGTGGTCTCTAGGGCTGAGAAAACTGATGTGCAAGATTGTTTTCTATGGTTTCTTTGAAGTTGCACTGAATACGGCTAATTTGAATGAGGCAATTTTGGAAGAAAACAGATGATTGGCAACCCTAGGACACTCATGCCTTGCTGAGCACCAGCATTTGCTGTTGGAATAATGACTAGAATGATGATGTTTTCCCTGAGTATGTCGTGCGTGACCAGCCCACAATTTATCTTGTGCAGAAGACAGGTGATGCGCTCAGGTTTGCTGGGCACTCTTAGGCTAATGCAAAAATCACAAGAGGATTATTTCCAAGTGACCCTCAGGCTCCGCCAGCTGGTTAGGTGCCCTGAACCATGCAGACAGAATAATTAAAACATCCTTTGATTTTCAACCTAAATGTTAGGATGTGATGTTCATCTTGACACGGTTAAGGGTTAGCATGAGTTTAGTGAAGAAAAAGGATATAACCTGGCAGGCACCACTGTACCCAGTTGTCAGTGAAGGGGCCATGGGATGGATTTGCTGTGTTTGTGTGTGTGGGGGGGTGTTAAAAACTACAAGAGGCTCATCTTATTGCATTAAAGCATCAGATATTCACCATTCTTATGAAAGGAGATACAGTTACCCTACCATCTCCTTGTCTAGAATTGATGGCAATTTGGGTCAAAACTTACCTGCATATGTAAGTTAGGTATTCAGTCATTTAGGGCATATTTAGTACTAGAGCTCATGCTAGATACTAGGAAAACTGGGCTAAGAAGATAGAAAGAGCTTCCTGGCTGCTGAGGTCTGTGATGTGGCCTGGATAAAGTGTGATGACCTTGGCAATGAAAGGAGAGGGAAGGCCATTATGGATGCTCTTAGGGGAGAGTGGATAAGGGCTGCTGAAAGTTTCAGAAAGGGTATTCAAGTTCAGGCTGGAACTAGAATAGGAGTTTGCCCAACAAGGGAGAGTTGAGGGTTATATGCCAGACAGAGCTCTGTAAAAGAGTCAGCAGAGACAAAAGTCTGATGTCCTGGTCTTGAAGGTGGGTCATCAGGAGATGGGAAAGGGGGAGAGGAAGAAAGAGCGGAATAGGTGATACATGCCGAGGGGTGGATTATGGAGGTGCTTGTAAGCTTTCTAGGAACATTAGGATTTTATTCTAATGGGAATGGAGGCTACTGAAAGGTTTCAAGTAGGTACTTTGCCACGCAAATTTTATCCAGTGATAGGGGAACACAGTACTGCTCATAGCTAGCTCCAGTTATTAAAGTCCAACATTAATTATCTCTAAGTGGAATTCCTGGATTGTCTTCCCCACCTACCTTTCTTCAGTAACTGCAGAAAATTCTATGTTTCGGAGAGCACCTATATGCCCAGGAAGTTTCTCAACACTGGAATCTGGCAAATGCTGCTGATTGGAACATGACAAAGGAAGACTGGGGCTTAGTTACCAGGTGGTCTGTGTGTTTTCCACCGTCCTTTTTTTTATTGTCCATAATGAGTTACAATATTTAGTGGGCAAACAATGAATTGTTATCCCCAATTCCTTGCTGCCCTCCCCTCCCCACTCTGCTGGATAACCTCCTCCATGGGTCGTCTGGATCAGTCCTTGTGACAGGGGACCATGGTTTGATCCAGATGTCCCCCACAAACAAATGAATGTGTTCTGATAGATCGATCCTCAGCTGATGGCAATTCGGGAATTAGAACCTCATTAGAGCTGTGTTGTTGGGGGTGGGCTTATGGGCTTATATCCCCTTGCCAGTATTTGGCACACCTTCCTGCCGCTGTTTGCAGTGCTGTGGCAGAGGTGATGTCCAGCCCTCTGCTCATGCCATCATTTTCCCTGCCAGAATGGAGTCTCCCCTCGAGTCCGTAAGCCAAATAAACCCATTCCTCTACAAGCCACTTTTGTTTGAGCTCTTTCTGCGCAGCAACTAGAAAGCTGACCGCAACACATGGATAGCCTAGTATTCAGCCAGGTTCTCCTGGCCATGCCTCTGGATAATCTCCCCCACCACGGCTCTCACAATCTTTCTGCCCCCTCTTCCGCTCAGTTCCCTGAGTCGTGGTGGGTGAGTATTAAGGTTGCTTTAAGGTTGTTCCACTGTCCTTTGATCACTGATTTCAGTTTTACAAATCCACTCTCACTTATTTCGGAAGAGATATGAGAGTGTGTAATGGCTGAACTTGATTCACCCTCCACAGAAAATTCTAGGTTGATAGTATGGCCTACAAAAGTGAGCTTGGGCCTGTTAGCCACACATTAGGGAACTGAACAGCCTGTGATTGAAGATAGTAGCCACGATAGATTAACTATCTGTCTAAATGACACAGATCAATGCATATACATACACCTATGAACAGTGAAGTGGGTGTCACTTGTTATTAAAGTGATATCAACAGCCAGATAAAGGGATGACTATAGTTTGCCTTGTAACTCTTCTGACAGTGATTAATAATTTGGTCTTCTTGTTCTTTGATTGCTAGTGGTTAACTTTAGTTAATTTTGACATTGCCCAAGAGTGTAGAACACCATCTGACTACGTTAGCTATGGCAATACAAGCTACCATGACATATTCTTGGAGTGCCATAATCTTGGTCAGAAATGTTACTAGGATTTAAACTTGACTCTCAACTTACCTAAACATGTTCTGGGTGTAACCAGTGTATTAGTTACCTTTCTTTATATTGTGACCCAATTAAAAAAAAACCTAATAAAAGTAATTAAAGAAAGAAAAGTATATTTTGGCACAAAGCAGTTTGAGGGTAGAGTCCATCATGTTGGGGGGGGGGGGTCAGGGCAGCAGGAGTGTGAAGCAGCTGGTCACATTGTTTCCTCAGTCAGGAAGTAGAGAGATACATGATGGTGCTCAGCTCATTTTTTTTCCTTTTCATTGAGACTCAGCCCATAGGATGGTGTCACACAGCTCCGTCTTGGCATCTCTGTTAGATAGGCTTAGATGCTGGTCTCCTAGGTGATTCCAGATCCTGACAAGTGGACGTTCAATATTATTAATCACAGTCAGTAGATTTAATTGTGCACAAGAATGATGATATTTGTTCATCTAGGAAGTTACTCACTCAACTTGCTTAATTGCTAATGCTTTACCAAAGACATCTGCTAGTGATCCATCGAGAAAGTCCCTTAAGTAATTGCCAAGCCAAAGGGAGAGAAGGGCCGGAAGGAGAGGTGCTAGGAAGTGAATGTGCATTCTTCCTTCTGTCCATCTGATAAGACTTATAAGTGTCATGAACTCTGCTCAGAAACCCTCCTTAGACAAAGGAAACTATGGCTCAGCCTCTGTTTCATGTGATAATGAATGAAATTTGGAGAAGTTACTTGTTATTTATCTAGCCTCAAATGATGATGTATAGACAAGTCTGACCAGAATTCACAGACAACTCTATTGGCATTTTCTTTTAAAATAATGGACGCACACCACGTAGTTAAATTATATATTCAATAAATCTGATACTTGACTTCTCTTGTCACAGCTTGAGAGTGTCCTTAAACTTCAATGGACCAGAAAATACAATTGCACAATATTGCTCAGTCTAAGAAAAATGAAATTGATGGATTAAATGATAAGAATTAGCTAGGATGACATAACCAGAATGATACTGCGTCTATGATTACTACCTTTCCACTACTAGAATTTAGCTGCAAACCCTCCACATGCAAAACAATAATTTACTCTGGTATCATATATGTTCATACTGACTTTTTTCACTTAGAAACTTTCCAAATTATTCATTAGTGAAAGCATGCATGATAATCATTTATTTATGTGAATTCCCCCAGTGTTTTCATATTTTATATAGTGCCTTCAAATGCATCACATATCAGCCTGATGATAACACTCTAAGACTGGACAGGCAGTTTACAACTAGAAAAAGAGAGGTATATTATACAAGCTTCTCATGGCCATGTACCTTGTGAGGATCAGTTCCTGAGCTACAGCCAAATCCTTTGACAGGCACAATGCTAAGAACATGGACCATTGAGCAGAGTGTAGCTTAGTGGTGGGTACTTGCCTACCGCCACCAGGCTCTGGATTAAATGCCCTGGACAACCCAACAAAACAGAGAACAGAAAACAAGAATGTGACCATGGAGCAAGTTCAAGATTTCCCTTTACCAGTTATGAACTGTTTAGAGTCCATAACTTCTCTAAATCCGTTCCTTTGTTTATAAAGTTGGGTTAATTATTATATCTACTTCATAGCATCATAGATGCAGTTGACCCTGTTATAGAGTAAGTACACATGCATGCTTAGAAACCATGAAGACTAATTCCTAGTCTGTATTACAGATGTGTTCTGTATTATAAGTATGAAGTGTGAACTTCAGCAAATGAAAGGGAGAATGAAACACCCTTTTTTAATACTGTGTCAGGCAACTGTCATTCACCAAACTCCTTTTCCCAGCAGGGACTGCTCTGGACAGTCTGTTTCCTCTTTTTTCTTGTCAAAGGTTTTGCTTTTCACAAGTCTTTCAGCACAGCAGGCTGTGGTGATTCTCTAAAGTTGGCCACGCTTACCCTTGATCTCAGAGGAAACTGAGAGCCAGACATGTCTGAGCATGGCTGAAGAGCTGGCAGCCTATGGCTTGAATTGTACTTTCTGTGCACTCCCACCACTTACAGCTCCAACAGGCTGTTGTTTTAAAGGCTTTGCACATTTTCTTAGTGAGAGTTCGGACACTGCAGAGCATATGTGTTGTGTAGGAGGCGGATAGGAACTGTATGCCATCCTTGCAGGTATCTGTACTTACTAGAGATGGGCAAGAAATGGTCAGAGTTTAGCATGAGGTAGAGTGGCACCTAATTCCCTAGGACCTTCTTCTCCTTGGACAAGTCTTCTAATGGTCACAAAATCAAGTTTTCCAGATACAGTCTAAACTAATGTACCACCATACAAGTGTTATGTCCAAAGGGAAAATTACAGAATGTTGGAGCAACTATGAAAAAAATTCCTGGATATATGAAGAAGAAAATCCCTTCCTTGAGAAGTCAACCCTCTTTGGTTCCTCTCATTTTGTTTTTCCTTCCTTCCTTCCTTCCTTCCTTCCTTCCTTCCTTCCTTCCTTCCTTCCTTCCTTCCTTCCTTCCTCCCTTCTTCCTCCCTCCTCCTTCCGTCCCTCCCTTTCTTCTAAAGGCATACAGTAATTACATGAGCTTCTCATGGGCCATGTACCTTGTAAGGAGCAGTTCCTGAGCTCTCTTCCTTCATTCATTTCTTCCTTCCTTCCTCCCTACCTTCCTTCCTTTATTCCTCAATGGGGAGCAAATAGCAGGCATAATACTTGTCTTTGAGAGACTTCCTGTCTAGTGAAAGAAGATATTAAAGGATTAATGACATAAACATATACTAATTTACAAACTGTTAAATTCACAGGTCTATTAAAAAGAATCCAGATTTCTATAATGTGGGCAATGGATAAGTGCCCTTGGCCTGGAGTATGGACAGTGTAGAGAAATGGAATATTAATACATGCTGCAGCATGAATGAATCTTGAGAGCATTGGGCTAAGTGAGAGAGGCCGTGCACAAACCACCACATGCTGTATATTCTGTTCACATAAAATGCTTAGAATAGGCAAACCCACAGAAACAGAAAGCGAATTGATGGATTCTGTGGATGAGAGCAGTAGGAATGGAGTGATGACAATGTTGTAAGATTGAATGTTGTGATTGCTATAAATGTGTGTGACTATACGAGACTGTTGACTTGCACACCTTTGGTGGTTGAATTGAATGCCATGTAGATTGCATTGTAGTAAAGCTATATAATTACATCAGGGCCTGTGTGAGGGCATAGAGCAGGCTGATTATTCTGCAGAGCCAGAGAAGGATGTATTGAGTAAGTAGAGATTCTCAGGACTGAGAAAATAACGTAGGTACAGGGTGATTGGGAGAAGAATGTTGCAAACAGAAGAGGGCCTGTCAAGTTAGAAAGGGCACAAAGAAAGGCATTGCTCTTGGAGCTCTGAGGTCAAGGAGCCTGATGAAGGATGGGCTGGAGAGGTCATTAGTGTGGCCACTAACTGGGCAGACACTGTTCAGGATGCAATATGGGTACCATTTAAAGGAGTCTTCTCTATGATACTGAGCTCAGATAATTAAAGGAGGGGAGGATAATGTAGAGCATTACAGACAATGTTCAAAATATTTTTCTTGGTATTAAGAGAAATTGAAGAGCAGTTAAAGACACCAGGGGCAAATGTGGTCATGTCCGTATTTTAAAGTTCCTTCGGCTGTTTTCTGAAACGGTGCAAGAACCAAAGAGGTTCTAAACCTTGGATAAAGGTGCTACAGAAAGATCCCTCCACATGCTCATTTTCTCTATGCATAATCGTCATTACTTTTTTTTTTTTGAGATAGGATTTCGCTCTAGCCCAGACTGACCTGGAATTCACTATGTAGTCTCAGGGTGGCCTTGAACTCATGGTGATCCTCCTACCTCTGCTTCCCAAGTGCTGCCATTACAGGTGTCTGCCACCACGCCTGGCAATCATTAGAATTTTGTAGAATTAATGAATGGGCAGCATGAAAAAATAGACCTATCCAGAAAACCTGGCACAATGTCCTGCACATAATCTAAGAATTACTCATCAGATTCATGGACCATAGACCCTCTATTCAGTCAACTTTAGATAAATTAGCTGTCTTTAGTGGGCCAGGGCATGAATTTCCCCAGGCATCTCACTTCACTTGTCAGATTTTATTTTATATTTTATTTTATTTTATTGATTTTATTGATCTGGGGACCAGGAAGTAGTAGTAAGATGCAGGGGCTCAGGCCATGGGCACTGGAATCAGACAGATTGTGACTGCAATTACAGAGCAGGCATTTGTCCTCAACCAGGCCTGATGAGTGGGCCACGGGAAGGAGCTGAAGGGATGGCTAAGAGCCTCGTTAGAGGAATGTTCCATGGCATAGCCTGTGAGAGTCTCAGCCATTAAGCACTAGTGCATCATAAATTCATCGCTAGTGCAGCCTGATGGTAGATTAGGCTCTCAGTTGAGAACAAAATTTATCCCAGACTCTAAGTTTGGAGAACTTCTTGCTGGTGAGGGTGGTCACATTTTCAACATGGGAAAAGAACCCTGTATTAGCTACTCTACTTGTTACTGTGAGAAAAAGTAGTTTAAGTTTATTTCAGACTACAGTGCCAGGGATACAGTCCGTCATGGTGGGGAAGGCATAAGTTTATGAAACAGAGCTGATCACATTGTATCCATAGTCAGGAAGCATAGACTGTAAACCTTTGAGTTCCTCTCCTCCGCCCCACCACACACACAGTGAAACACTTCTTCCACCAAGCATCTGCCTCCTAAAGGTTTCACAATCCCCCCCACAGTGCCATCAGCAGGGAACCAAGTGTTCAAACACATGAGGATATTTTACATTCAAATGACCACAGACCTAGATCACCTTGGAGGAGGACAGCCAGGTGTACAGAGGGCATCCTAAGTTTCTATGGCTGACTGACAGCCTGAATTTTATCTGCCTATTTTTTTTACATAGGATCTCACTGTAGCTCAGGCTGACCTGGAATTTAATATGTAGTCTCAGGGAGGCCTCAAACTCATGGCAACCCTCCAGAGTTGCTTAGACTTGGCCTCCCGAGTGCTAGGACTAAAGGCATATGCCACCACACCTGGTCAATTTTAATTCCCTTGTCACATAACCTATTCAAAGTTTACAGGGAAAAAGACATACACGTTACAGAATGGTAATATTGCCTTCCCTGTCTCTTCTTGAATTTAAGAATTTGATGTGTATCTTTCTACTTCCCTTCTGAAAGACTGAGGATTACTGAAATGGTCTCTTATCCACTTAATGGGAAACTGGTCATTTTGTCTGTCTGAATGCTACTGTAAAGTGACTTTGGAATATGGATCAAGAGTAGTAGAGTATCTGGGATGATACTGATGTTATGTGTGGGGAGAAAAGGAGACGGTAGCCTTGCTTTATTCCCACAGTTGATAGACACGAATATATCGATTTTCTCAGCTCGAAATTCCTTCTGTATCCTCTTGGTTCCCAGTGGAGGGAACCTCTTGGGCTGTTAGAGGGCTAATCACAAAGTGTACCTCATGAAGTAGGAACTCGTGCTATACAGCAGCAGCTGACCTTTGGATAGCCTCAGAGACCAGCAAGCATCCAGGGACAGACCTTACATAGAGCACTTATGCTGGAGACAAGATCTGTTTTCTGTCTAAGGACCACAGGGCTCACGGTTCAGGCAGACGCACAGAGACTTCACTCTTCCCTACATGTCAAACAGAAGCAGCCATGGATGCTTCTTTGAGCTGGAAATGATAAAGGAGCTTGTGGAAGGTTTTATAGTTGATAGTAGTTTTAGGGAATAAATCATCTAATATTAGAACTCATACAAGTTAGATTTCTTCTAGCTAAAATAATTATGGTAATGATAGCTAGCAGTTATCTATCATTCTAATGATATACTCAAAGGGATTTTACGTGTTAATTTGGTTAATTCTTCAAAGAATCATATGAGTTAGAATTCCATCCATTTTCTGATGAGAAATTCAAGACACAAGGAGAATAAATAATGTGTCTAGCATCATACAGACATAAATGGCAAAACCAGAATCGGAGTCTAAAAATTAAGGTTGAAATACTGAGGTTTTTAGCAGAGTACATGTATAGATAATGTGTATGAAATACTTTCCCCAGTCCCTTATGGTCTGTTCTTCCATTTTGATTAATTAATTCATCAAATGTCCTTCAAATGCTTAGTATATTTAAGGAATGGCTTGAGTACAATCACCAAGAGAGAATCATGGGGGATAAAGTTAGAAGAGTTATGGCCCAGATTATGTAATGCCTTAGAACTTCTGCAAGCTCCTTGGATTTTTCTCTTAATAAGATTTGGGGAGTGGGGGACATAGCAGAGGAGTGATATGACTTGACTTATGCTTTTATAAACTAATTTATTGTTAACAATTAGATACAGTGTGTTAGGAAGTCTTTTGATGGTACCTTCATTTCCCTCCAACCTGTCCTCTACCCAATGAGGGCCCTCCTCAGTGGGATTGCTGGACCAGTCCATGGGATAGGGGATTATGAATTATACAAGCCATAGCCAGTCTTTTTTCTACGTGAGTTGTTAAGGGATGCAATGTCTCTGGATATTCATAAATTAGGAGTGGTTCATTTCCTGTCTGGATGTCAGCCGTTATCCCAGGTCCTTTTGGAGTAACTGGGTTGTCTCCAGTTCTCACTGCCTTCTGAAAAATGCAAACAGAACTTCCAGGGGAGACTGAGATCAGTATAGGTTAGATGAGATAAACATTGTTAATTTGGCAAGATTCAAATGGGTGTAGCCTCTCTGGTTAGTGGGGGTTTCCCTTTGGAGTCCAGGTTCTGGGTCTCCATAAGAGTTTGCCTTGAATCCTAGTTCAGCTAAGGGTTCCTTGCTACTGAGCAGATCTCTCAGCTAACTAGTGAGGCATTGATTACCCACCTAGGTTTAGCGCCACTATTGCACAGATGAGCACTTCTTGGCTTACTGGTCTCTGCCGTATAGCAGTGTCTTCAGCATTCTCTTAACATTGATTGGTGTTGTATATCAATGTCCTCTGCTTTCTCTGAATATCACTGGCCAATTTTCACTTGGCAGCTCATGTAACACTTTCTGTCATAGCACAGGCTACCTACCATGTGGGAGATGTTTAATAGCATATGGTTTAGTCTCCTATGGTTGGTGTATATTCTGTTGTTTCTCCCATTGTTGATTTCAAGCTTTGACATGTGGTGGTCCGATATGATGCAGAGGGCTATGTCTATCTTCTTTAATTGATTGAGGCATGTTCTATATCATAATATGTGGTCTATTTTTGGGAAGGTTCTCTGGGCTGCTGCGAAGAATGTATATTCTACAGTCTTGGGATGGAATGTTCTGTAGACATCTGTAAGTCTGTTAGATTTAGCTGATCTATGGTGCAGTTAAGATCTGTTATTTCCTTGCTGAAGAGTTTGGATGATCTATCTAGAGATGATAGTGGTGTATTAAAGTCTCCTACTATGATGGAGTTGAAGTTTATTTCTGTTTTGTTTTTGAGTAAGTTTTGCTTTATGAAATGTGGTGCACCTGTATTTGGTGCATACATAGTTATGATATTGACATCCTCTTGTTGGATCATTCGCTCTTTGCTTTCTATGTTTAGTGTGTTACCTCAGATATGTCTTGGAGAGTTAGTTACTTCTTTGGTTCTGTCTGTAGTTCTGTGGGCCTCTTATATCTGGACTGGCAAGAATGGAAATTTTTTCTCCAATAATTTTGTTGAATATGTACGCTATGCCTTTGGCCTGGAATTTTTCCCCCCTCTGGTACCCTCATGAGCCTGATATTTGGTATCTTTAGAGTATCCCACAGTTCCCTCATATTTTGTTCACATAATTTTTGGAATTTATCAAAGTTTTTGCAGTCCCTATTTATTTCTTCTGTCTTGTCTTAGAGGTCTGAGATTCTGTCCTCCAGGTTAACTCTGGGATTTAGGAAATCTAAAGAGACTTTGTGTGTGTGTGTATTCTATTTTTTGTCTTTATTATCCATAACTGCATATATTGTATGAGAAAATCTTATGATGGTACCTCCAATTCCTTCCTCCCAGTCCCCAACCCATTGGGACCCTCCTCATGAGCATACTGGATCAGTCCCTGGGTTAGGGGGTTATAATAGCACAGGAAGTAACCAGGTTCCCCCCACCTTTGTGTGTTGTTGCTGAGGGGGGAGATGTCTCTGGATATTCTCCCCCACCATGACTCTTACACTCTTTCTGCCCCCTCTTCCTCACAGTTCCCTGAATCATGGTAAGTGAGTTTTAAGTCTGTTTTATTGTTGAGACCTTGAGTGTCTGTGGGATTCTGCTTTGGGTTGTGTTGGATATCGTTGTCTGTTTCTTTGACCTATCCTGGGTTATCTGACTTGCTGTGGTGATATGTCTTACACTTATCATGACACTTTCTCAAAGGTTCCATTTGGGACCTACAAGATAGGCCATGGGTGGTTCATCTTTTGCCAGGATGTCAGCCATCTTCCTGTGGTTTGTTGGTGGAGATGGATTGACCATGGCTTTCTTACTGCCTTCTGAAAAATACAAACAGAATATCCACCAGAGAGTGAGATCAGTATAGGTTAAATGAGACACCCATTGCTAATTTGACAAGATTCTATTGGGTGCTGCCTCTTTGCAGTTCTCTGGTAGGAGGAAGTTCCCCTTGGAGCCCAGGTGTTTGGTCTCCATGGGGTTTTGCCCTATATCCCAGTTCCATGGGGTTCCTTGTCACTGAGTGGATTTCTTGGCCAATTTGAAAGCCATTGATTACCCCCCTTGGTTTTGGCACCATTATTACCCAGCTGATCACTTCTTGACTTGCAGATCTCTCCCATAAAGCAGTGTGTTCAGCTTTCTCATGACATCAGTCTGAATTTTATATCAGTGGTCTCCAAATATCATTGACCATTTACCCCTGGGAGCTCATGTAACACCTTCCAGCACTACACATGTTACCTTCTGGGAGCTGGTTACTATTCTGGATCTCACAGAGTTTGTTGGTGTTGTGTGATGGCTTTCTGTGGTTTCTTCAGCAATAGGGTCTTACCTTTGGCCTGGGGCAGGTATTAAAGAGCTTTGAAAGAAGCCTGTCTTGTTTGGGAGACCTCATGGGTCTCTTTGATCAACAGCTCAGTGTGGGAAGGGACCAATAACTGGGACAGGGAGCTGCAGGTCCGATCAGTTTTTAATGGAGTTAGGCTTTCTCCCATTTTATTCATGGCCTCTCTTACCAGGTGATGCCCACAGCTTCTTCAGGAGCTTGTTGAGTGTGAAGATTTTATGGTTTTGATTCATTATTCATTTAGCTTATTGTATAAGTCACTCCACCCTTCCCTCCCCTGTTCCTTCCATCCCCTTTCACAGTCTCACATTCCACCTGTCAGGTTTGCTTAGAGTTTAAGCTGAACCTGGTTATGAACCAAATATGGGGGAGAATATGTGGTGTTTGACTGTTTGTTCTTGTGTGAGTTCGCTAAGTATGATCTGCTCCAAGTTTGACCACTTTTCTTTAAATTTCATTATGTAATTTTTCCTTTCAGCTGAGTAGAATTTCATAGTGTAAATGTACCACAACTTTGATAACCATTTGTCTATTGATGGGCATTTGGGTTGATTCCAATTCTTTGCTGCTATGAATTGAGCTGCAATAAACATGGTTAAGCAAATGCCTCTGTGATGAGGCATGAAATCTTGAGGGTAGACGCCTAATAGAGAGATAGCTGTGTCTATTGGTGGCTCTATATCCATTCTATTCAGGAGCCTCCACACTGCTTTCCATAGTGGTTGTACAAGTTTGCAATTCCACCAGCAGTGAATGAGGGTTCCTTTTTCCCACATCCTCCACCAGCTTGAATTGCTGTTGGACTTTTTAATGATTGCCATTCTGACTGGAGTAAGGTGGAATCTCATTGGAGTTTTGATTTGCATTTCCCTGATGATTAAGGATGATGAACACTTTCTTAAGTGAGAATTGACCATTTGTATTTCCTCCTCTGTGAATTCTCTGTTGAGATCAATACCCCATTTTGTAAGGGGGCTGTTTGATTTATTTGTGTTTTTTTGAGTTCTTTGTAAATTCTGGATATTAGACCTCTGTCTGTGTTATAGCTGTCAAAAATTATTTCCCAATTTGATGGTGTTCTATTGGTATGTTTGTCTGTACAGAAGCTTATAAGCTTGATAAGATCCTATTGGTTAAGTGATTGTCGTGCTTCCTGGGCTACTGGAGGTTTGTTCAGGAAGTTTTTCCCTACTTCTATCTCATGGATGGTTCCTCCTTTTTTTTCTTCCAGGGTTTGCAGGGTTTCAGGTCTTATGTTGAGGTCTCTGATCCATTTGGTGTGGATTTTGTGCATGGTAAGAGGAGTGGGTCTATTTTCATTTTTTACAAGTATTTATCGTTTGTTTAGCAGTATTTGTTGAAGAAGCTATCCTTATGCTAGTGAACATTATTGGTAACTTTTTTGAAGATTACGTAACTGTAGTAACTTGAACTAAGGGCAGGGTCTTCAATTCTGTTCCATTGGTTGGTCTGTCTATTTTTATGCCAGTCCCATGCTGCTTTTGTTACTATGGCTTTGAAATATGTCTTTAGATCAGGAATGGTGATACCTCATGAGGAAGTATTTTTACTAAGGATAGTTTTGGCTATCCAAGGCCTTATTTTTTTCTATGTCTGTAAAGAATGAAGCTGAGGTTTTTATTGGCATGGCATTGAATATATATTTTGCTTTTTGAAGGATTTCCATTTTTACTATATTAATTCTCCCTATCCAGGAGCATGGAATATCTTTCCATCTTTTCACATCCTCCTCTATTTCCTTCTTGAGACAATTTAATGTTTTCACTGTGCAAGCCTTTAACATCCTTGGTTCATGATATTCCAAGTTATTTGATTCTTTTTGAGCTATTGAAAATGGGACTGTCCACAGCCATTCAGCCAACAAAAGAGAAGCCAGTGAGACAGAAACCAATGATTTTCAACACAAAGACCCCTAAACTCACAACCTTAAAGCAGCCTTAATACTCATCCACCACGACTCAGGGAACTATGCAGAAGAGGGGGCGGAAAGATTTTGAGAGCCGTGGTGGGGGAGATTATTCAGAGGCATGGCCAGGAGAACCTGGCTGAATCATAGGCTATCCATGGTCCCCTGCCACAAGGACTGATCCAGACGACCCATGGAGGAGGTTATCCAGCGGATTGGGGAGGGGGGCAGCAGGGAATTGGGGATAACAACTCATTGTTTGCCCACTAAATATTGTAATTCATTATGGACAATAAAAAATATAAAAAAGAAGATAAAAAAAAGAAAATGGGACTGTCGATCTGGTTTCTTTTTCAGTATGCATATCATCTACATACAGGAAGGCTACTGATTTTTGTCTGTTAATTTTGTATCCTATCCTGCCACTTTGTGAAAGGAGTTTATCACCTTCAGGCATTCTATATTCTTAGAATCTGGTATGTATAGGATCATGTCATCTGCAAAAAGGGATAGTTTTACTTCTTCCTTTCCAATTTGTATCCCTTTTATGCCTTTCTCCTGTCTTATTGCTTGGGCTAGAACCTCAAGCACTGTGTCAAAGAACAGTGGTGAGAGTGGACAGCCCTGTCTTGTTCTTCATTCTAGTAGGAAACTCCTTGACTCTTTCTCCATTGAGTATGATTTGGGCTTTAGGAGCTTTGTATAATTCCTGTATTATGTTGAGGTATACGCCATCTATGCCCAGTCTCTCTACCGTTTTAATCATGAAGTGGTGATAAATTTTGTCAAAGGCCTTCTCTGTGTCAATTGAGATGACCATGTGGTTTTTATAGCTAAATCTATTAATGTGGTGGGTTACACTAACCAACTTCCATATGTTGAACCATTCCTGCATCCCTGGGATGAATGCTACCTGGTCTAGGTGGATAATATTTTTGATATGTTGCTGTATCCAGTTTGCCAGCATTATTTTCAGGATTTCTGCATCTAACTTCATCAGCGATATGGGTCTGGAATTTTCCTTTCTTATTGCATCTTTATCTGGTTTGGGGTTTAGGGTGATGCTAACTTCATAGAAGGAGTGTGGAAGCATTTCCTCTTCTTTACCTGTAGAAAGCTTTAGAAAGAGAAGTTTCAGTTCTATGTTGAACTGAATTCAGTTGAATTCAGCTGAGAATCCATCAGGTCATGGACTTTTCCTTTTGGGGAGGTTCTTGATTATATTTTTAATCTCCATGGATGTGATAGGTTTATTTAAGAGCCTTATATGCTCTGGGCTAAGCTTTGGTAGGTGGTAGATGTCCAGGAATTCATCCATTTCTTACAGATTCTCCAATTTTGTGTAGAGGTTTTGGAAGTATGATCTGAAGATTCTTCCAATTTCATTGGGCATTGTTGTGAGCTCTCCCTTTTCATGTCTAATTTTGTCGATTTGGGCTTTCTCTTTTTTACATTTAATTAGATGGCCCAAGGGTTTGACAATCTTATTTATTTTTTTCAAAAAAACCAGCCAGCGGAGTGGGGAGGGGAGGGCAGCGGGGAATTGGGGATAACAACTCATTATTTGTCCACTAAATATTGTAACTCATTATGGACAATAAAAAAAAAAGAAAAAAGAAAAAAAAAGAATAATTGAATTGTTCCCAGGAAGCAAAAGAGAGAGAGAGAGAGAGAGAGAGAGAGAGAGAGAGAGAGAGAGAGAGAGAACAAAAAACCACAGCTCTTTATTTTATCTATTTTTAAAATTGTTTCCTTCATTTCCAATTCATTACTTTCAAAACTATTCTAGTTTTTCCAATGCCTTTAGGTGGGTGGTTTAAGTTGATTGATTTGAGATCTCTCTGTCTTTGTTGTGAAGCCATTTAGTGCAATGAATTTCCCTCTTAGGACTGCCTTCATTGTGTCCCATATGTTTTGGTATGTTGTATTTTCATTATCATTAACTTCTAGAAAAATTTCCATTTCCTCTTTGATTTCTTGAATGACCCATTCATTGTTTAAAGTGTATTTTTCAGTTAGTCGCCAATAATTGGCGTACTTTCTTCTGCTCCTCCCATTGTTAATTTCTAACTTTAACACATTGTGATCTGATATGATGCAGGGAGCTACGTCAATCTTCCTGAATTTGTTGAGGGATGTTTTATGACCTAATATGTGGTCTATTTTGGAGAAGGTTCCATGATCTGCTGAGAAGAATGTATATTCTGTGTCCTTTGGATGGAATGTTCTGTATAGATCTGTTAGATCTAGTTGATCTATGTTGTTGTTAAGCTCCGTTATTTCCCTGCTGACCTACTGTTGTAGATGATCTGTCTAGAGAAGATAGTGGTGTATTAAAGTCTCCTACTATGATGGAGTTTATTTTTGTTTTGTTTTTGAGTAAATTTTGTTTTATGTACTGTAGTGCACTTGTATTTGGTGCATACATATTCATGATAGTGATATCCTCTTGTTGAATTGCTCCCTTGATAAGTAAGAACTGTCCTTCATTGTCCTTTTTAATTGATTTTGGTTTAAAGTCTATTTTATTTGATATTAGTGTAGCAAAATCCACTTGCTTTTCATTTCCATCTGCTTGGAAAATCTTTTTCCATCCTTTCCCCCTAAGGAGAGTTCTATCTTTAGAGTGAGGTGCCTTTCTTGAAGGCAGTAGATGGATGGGTCCATTTTTCTGATCCACCCTGCTAATCTGTGCCTTTTTATCAGAGTTAAGTCCATTTACATTCAGAGTTATAACTGCAAGGTTTGCTTTGAATCCTGTCATGTTGGTGGGATAATTGAGGTTGACGTCTCACGTGTTATTATTAGCCTAGTAATTATGACACTTTCACCTCTCCATCTCTTATGGGGGATATCTTTGCTGGGTATAGTCGTCTCATTTGCAATCCATAATTCTTTAGGCCTAGAAGAACATTAATCCAAGCCCTTCTGGCCTTCATGGTTTCTAATGAGAAATCTGAGGTAATTCTGATAAGCTTGACTTTATATGAGATGCTTTGTTTCTCTCTTGCTGCCTCGAGCACTCTCTCTTTACTTTCTATGTTTAGCTGATTAAGATATGTCATGGACAATCCCTTCTTTGATCTTGTCTGTTTGGAGTTCTGTGGGCTTCTCGTATCTGGACCCACCTTTATCTTGTAAAGAAGATTTTCTTGTATAATTTTGTTGAAAATATTTTCTATGCCTTTGGCCTAGGTTTCTTCTCCCTTTGGGATCCCCATGATCCTAAGATTTGGTCTCTTTAGGGTATCCCACAGATCCCTCATATTTTGTTCAAATGATTTTTTTAAATTTATTGAAGCCTATGAAATCCCTACTTTCTTCTGTCTTGTCTCCAAGGTCTGAGAATCTGTCCTTCAGGTTATCAACTGGGACTCAAGGAGTCAACAGAGGCTTTTAATACCTCTGTTTGATTTTTGGTTTCTGATATATTTTTATTCATAGTCTCCATTTCTCTGGTGAGTTCAATTTCCAATCTATTTTTGTTTTTGCTAATGTCTCCTGGACTTTGTTCTTGAGTTTGGTGAAGGCCTCATCAAACTTAATCAGCTGCCTGTCTAGCTCCTCCTATAGTTGTTTCACCTTTACTACATTTTTTATGTCAGTCAAATTTTTCTACGCTTTTCTTGTTCTGTTTCGTCTCATTAATGTCTTTTTTGACTTTTTCCATTTCAGCCAATATCTTCGTCATGGTCTCATTGAAGTTATGACAAGGAGTTAGATTGTTCTCATTTTGGGATGAGAACCTGCTGCCTTCTCATTGGCCTCTTCCTTTGTGGGACTAGGGGTCCTAAGTTGTGGGGGGTCTCAGCTTGACTTGTGGATTCTGCCCATTCCTGTATAAGGGTCTAGTTTTCTTGATGTGGGGGCCAATACAAGCTTTCGCTGGGAATGCGGAGCATGTTCTGTTCTGTGTACCAGTTGGATTTGGGATAGTGATGTAACCTCAGATCCATTAGTGGCAGAGGTTATGGGCATGCCAGCAGTTCTGGGCTTCTGTCTGGTATGAAATACAGTGTAGGAGTCAGAGATCTTCTCTAGCTGTAGTCACCACTGTGTCTTGCTACTGGTGCTCAGAGTAGGTCTACTTGCTCCACTTCCCCCTCCATATCCCAACAGGGTAGGTTTTAGAGACTTCCTTGTTACCCATCTGGCAGGTGTCTGTCAGAGGGCTATTGCCCTCTAGTTTGTAATTGGAGCATGCTGTTTTGCCCTGAACAATGTTACACTACTATGCTAAAACTTTTAAAGTATCTTTTGGGTCTGAGGAATTCTGAGGCAGGATCTATCATTCACCAGGCTGGAACACCCTGCACCTGAGTGCTCAGGCTGTGAGCCACCTCCCCGGCCTCTTCTCCATCTGTGGTGCTGTGGGTACTAGTCCCTTGTTTTTTCCTCTTAAGCTCCAGACCCAAATAAACCCAGAGTTCTTCACATTTTTCACATTACTGGAGCCCCCCTGCTGATTTTCCTTCTTGTCTCCCAGGCTCAGGGGCTGGATGTGACTGCCAAGTTCTGTGGGCGGGTGATGTCCTGGAGCATTTCTGCTGGGGTCAACACT
>PVHP010006683.1:27922-59684 GCA_004024765.1 Zapus hudsonius
CCTTTCCTTTCCTTTCCTTTCCTTTCCTTTCCTTTCCTTTCCTTTCCTTTCCTTTCCTTTCCTTTCCTTTCCTTTCCTTTCCTTTCCTTTCCTTTCCTTTCCTTTCCTTTCCTTTCCTTTCTTCCTCCTCTCCTCTCTTCCCTCCTCTCCTGTCCTCCTCTCCTCTCCTCTCCTCTCCTTCTTTTTCCTTCTTCCTTCTGTGGTGCGACTTGAGCCAGCGTTGGGCACTGGAGACCCTGCGTCCCGTGTCTGCAGGAGCTTCATGTTGCTTCTGTGAAATCCCTACCTGTCCCTTACTTTTCTTCTGGGTTAAAAATTTACTTACACTTGCTCAGTCTTCAGACTGATGTTGTGCTTCCTTATTATTAAGTCTATATTTCCCCCCTGCCTGCGCTGGAGCTACTAGTAGCCCGCCAACCTAAAGAGGCTTTTAATAGCTCTGTTTGATTTTTTTCTGTTATATTTTTCTTCACAGTCTCCACCTCTTTATTGAGTTTCAGTTTCAAGCCTAGTTTTGTTTTTCTTAATGTTTCCTGGGATTCATTCTTGCATTTGGTTGTGTCCTCATTGAATTTACTCGGTTGTTGAACTCCTTCTGTTGTTGGCTTATTCTGAATTCACTTATTGCTCTTTTGAACTCACTCTGATTTTCCTCAGTTAAGTTAAATCTGATGGTGAAGCTTGTGTTTTTGAGTTTCACTTTATTTATATGTTTTTTGACTGTTTCTAGCTCATCCAGTGTCTCAGTCAGAGTCTCACTGCAGTTATGTCCTGAGGTTATTTTATTCTCATTTTGGGATTGTAATTCTATATTCTCCCCTACATTTTTGGTAACCACTTCCATAGTGGGACCAGAGGTCCTTGGTGTGGGACCCTCAGTTTGATGTCTTTTTTTTTTTTTTTTTTTGCAGTGGGGTGTTCCCATTTCTGGATAAAGGTCTAATTTTCTTAATAAGACAGCCAATATAGGCTCTTGTAGGGTATTCAGTGAGTGCTTTGTTTTGCATTCTTGTTGGGTAGAGCATGAGTTGCAGAGGTTGAGTTGCAGAGGTTATGGGTGTACCAGCAGCTCTAGGTTGGTGGCTGGTTTGTAAGAAGATTTGGATGTCAGAGATATTCTCTGGCTGTAGTCACCACTGTGTCTTGCCACTGGGGCTGAGGGGGTTCCAGAGCAAGACTATTTATTTGTTCCTCTTCCCCCACTGTATCCCAGTTGGGCTCCCTGATACACTCCTGGCAGGTTCAGAATGGGGTACTCTGGAGGTTCTGGAAGGCAGGTACAGTGTGTATAAGAGGTTTATAGATGTATAAAAGTCTTATTTCTTCAGTGATTGATCTGTTTTTGGTTTGAGCTGGGTTGGTGTGGGATAGCACAGGTCTAGATGTTGTGGACGTTACAAGTGTGTCTGCCACTCTGGGTTGGTGGCTGATACTTGTGTTTGGTTTGGGGCAGTATAGAGTTGATGCATGGGCTCCAAACAGTCTACATCCCTCTACAATCTGGGGTGCAGTCCGCTAACACTCTGGCTTCCCCAAGCACGGGACCCAGACTCACTGTTCCCTTCACTGCCTTGTGTATACTCCAGGCCCAAACACTCTGGGCCTCTCTAAGGTTTGGGTTTCCCAGGCCTCATATACACTGCTATCCTCAGAACACCAATCCCAGAAACACCCCACACTTAACTGGTCTGGAGCACACAGGCCCAAATACACTGGTGCCCTGAATGCTCAGGCCCATCCTTGTGGTTCACCTAACAAAGCTGTGTTGCAATGGTGCTGGTTGTGTTGGCACCCCTAGAGCTCTGGTCCCAAACAGGCCAAGCTTCTCATCAGTCTGGGGCACATCAACACAAACCCAAATTATCCCTCCTAAATTTGGGCTGCAAAGACCCCCAAACATAGGGACAGCACTAGGCTCAAACTCACCAAGCACCTATCCCACCAGGAGTGCCCTGTCCCCAGACACTCTCTACTCATAACTGGTCTGGAGCATCCTGGCCCAAGTACATTGGAACCTAGAGCGCTCAAGGCTCCAATGCCACCACAAAAGTCTCCTTACCTGACTGTGGTGCCCAGTTGCAGTTCATGCTGGGGCCCCTAGAGCTCTGCTCCCAGACACACCAAGCTCTTTACCAGCCTGGAGCGCCCAAGACACAAACCCACTTGCCCCTCAGCAACTTGTGGTGCCAGGCCCCAAACTCACTGATAGCACTTTATCTGAACTCATCCTGCACTTTACCCACCTGGAGCACCCCACACCCAAACACACTGATGCCCCTAACGCTCCAGCCCTCCACCCCCAATACACAGCACCACTCACTGGCCTTTCTTAAGGATGTTTTATCTTTGTGAACCTGGTATGGTTGGTGACTCCCTTCCCATTTGTCCTTGTTAAGTCAGGCAGCTGGGTGCGTAGCTCCTCCCAGCCAAAACTTAGAGCTGTGTCTAGAGTCACTTTTCTCCCAAATCCCAGGCTGGAAGTGATTTCCCACAGCAGCTGGAGCTGGAGTAGAATTCTCCACAGATGCTGGCTCCACAAGAGCCAAAGCTGAAGCCATTGTGACTAAGCCTGGAGGCTCAACTTGAGCAGGGCCACTGGAGGCAGATCTCCAGGGGATGGAACCAGTGTGGCCAGAAGTGCTTCTAGCTCTTTGTTTGATTGCTCTGAATATTTCCCACTTTTCTGCTCTGACATGCTTGTAAGATATTTCTTTTTTGGCTATTGTGCTTAAAATACTCTGGGAGCATGTAATGACACAAGGCTATTGTAATTCCATGAAAGTGTGCTAGCTGGACCAGTGCTCAGCAAGGGGAGGAAGGCATGTGACATGGACATGTTCTGGAATATTTTGAAGGTAGAAGTAATATGACTTATTGGTTGGTTGTTTCTAAGATGGAAGACAGAATGACATTACTGCTAATTATGAGAATTTCTTGTAACCTACTGACGGTTAGGTTTTGTTGTCAACTTGATCTTTTTAATTATCTTGGGTGGGTCTCTACGAATGTTTACAGGAAGGCACCTGTAGGGGGCAGGATGTAAAGAAGCTCAGAGAAGCTAGAAATGAACATACCTTCCTGGGAGGGCAGTGCAGGAAGGAAATTCCTGAGGCGTGGGAAGCCAACAAGTCTGGGATAAGGTTTCAAGACCCCGCCAAAAGGCTATAAAAAGGGGAAGGAAATTTCTCTCCCTTTGCTCCTGCCTGTTTGCTGCTCTGTTTGTGATGTTGGTGATGGCATCTCTCTCTCCCTATTCTTGGACCTGTGAAAGGGGGCCAGCCTCTTTCATCAGTATGGAACTTTCCCTGAATTTGTAACTTCAGTAAATCTTTTCCTCCCATAACTGTGCCCGGTTTGGAGGTTCACCCCAGTGTTGCGTGAGCTGATTATGACAAACTGGAAGCTCATCTCACTGTCAGCAGAGCCTTTACTAGTCATGATCACAATATCTGTGAAGAGTAGTTTGATTGTGATTGGAAAAATACTTATGCTAAATCTTTTGATAAAGGAGAGAATGAAGACCTCATAAGCTTCTCATATGAATATCATCATTTTTGTGTATCTTAGTGGAAAAATTATGGGTGTCTCTGCTAGGAGGTGAGTCCTTGACTGCAGTACCTTACTCTGTAAACTTACATGGAGATAGTTCATCACCTAAACAATGAAGTTAAGATGAGATTATTGAGGTGATCCTTATCAGCATGATGGAATGCTTATAAAAGGGGTACTTGGACAAAGATAAGTGTTGGGAGGGTACTGTGTGGACATGAAGGCGGAGATTTGTGTGAGGACTCTAGAGGCCAATGGAAGCATGAAGAGAGGCATTGTCACAGCACAGAGTAGGGGCTCACAGTCACAGGGCTTCCATCTGCAGACACATTGACCTTGAATCCATGTCCTCACAACTGTGAAATGAAAAGCAATGAGGTCACCCAGAGTGCTGCGCTTTGTCACAGTAGCTCTAGAAAATGATGTTAGGTTTCTAGAAGACTTTTGAAATATAAACTGAACTCTGAGGGAGGTGTGGAGACAGAACTGGGAGCTGTCCATGACCACAATATTGATATGAGTGTTAAACTATCTGCTGCTCACTAATACACAGAACATATAATGCAGATAAATGCTTAATACATAGTTGATACTGACTAAAGTCTACTTTCTTCTTTTTTTGAGTTGGGCACTGGAACTTGCCAGATTTATATTACTGTAACAAAATACCTGAGATAATCAAATTATACAGAGGAGGTATTCACTCATGATTGATCGCGCTTCTGTGCTGCCTGGGCTCCCTGTGAGGCATCACATCATGGCGGGAGTAATGGAGAAACATAGTTGCTCACCTAATGGCTAGTAAATGAAAAACTAAAAACATCAAAGAAGAGGCCAGGGTCCCATCCCCTTCAAAGGCCTGACTCCAATGACCTGAAGACCTCTTTGTCTTAACCTCCTCTCGATAACACCAAGTTGGGGATCAAGCCTTTAGTACATGAGCCTTTAGGGTACATTGCAGATCCAGATTATAGCATAAATTATAACTTTTTTGAAGTCTTCCTGAGAAAACCACATATTGTAATGTGAGCCCATTCAGAGCTGTTGCCAAGAGTCTCTGGTCTTCTCTTACATCATATCGCTGTCTCAAGACACTATAATCTAGCATGATATTAATAGCTATTATGAAGTCAAAGTCAAGCCTCTCTCTTCATGGACCACAATGAGAATAATAAAAAATACATAAATGGGAACTCAAATCTTAGCAACATAATTGTAGTCATTTAAAAATCATAATTAAGGCCCTGATCTACCTGGATGCATTATATTAAAAAACAGTTTAAGTTGAAAGCTTCTGATGAAGAGCCTTATGACCTTCAATTAATTAATATGCTTACTTTTTATTAACCCAGCTGTAGGAATGAGATGAACATTTTGGCAACTTCAGTTTTTTTGTCTTGTCTCTAAGTAACTTTGAACCTCATTTCATTGTGTCTTTGCTTAGGAGTGAGCCATTCTTGACAAGTGTTCAGTCTGTGCTTTTCATCATTCAGTGGGTTATAACTGGTGAGGATGGACCTGATGTTCTAGGTAATGATGTAGTTGGTAACCTTTGTAAAATCTTTACAGAGTTTCTTTAAAACTGCCTGAAGGAAGCATGCAAATGAGAAAAGTTCCACATAGCTTCCAGAAGGAGCTGCCTGCCACGCTTCTTTATGATAGCAGTAATAAAATATATGCCAATTCCAGGGGGCTGAATAAATCTTTGCTCTGAGATGGTGGTGAGTGGCAGGCACAGTCCGTCACCACCTTCCCCTGGTTTTCCCAGTGACCTGTTGCCTCCTCTTTGAGAGTAATATTGTGCTAACATGCAGGCACTGATTGGCTACCCACATTGTTCATAAATAAAAGCAGGTGGCTACATCATAAGTCTCAGTAGCTGAGGTCTCATCATTATTTATGAGAGGACTGGGAGAAGGCTCTGAAAGTACAATAGCAAATGTTATCTTTCTCTAAGAAAGTGTCTGCGTGTGGATCTTGTAAGAGAAATGGAGCCAGCATCACATTCATTTTCATATTATCACCTAAGTCTTGTAGATGGTAAATAATACAAAATCATAATCGTAATGCAGGCCCTGCAAGTTCTCTCAAAGCAAGTTTATTTATCATGATTGCTGGTCTGGTTGGCTAGTTTAGGGAAAAGGTTGCTTGACTTTCAGCCATATACGATAGGCATGGATAACAGCATATTAAATAATACTTTTTTGTTTATCTTAATTCCAGTGACAGGATAATAGTTCATAAATACAGGATGGATGGCTTCAATAGCACAGAGCATTCTTTGCCATGGTGTGGTTGAATTCCAGGGGTATCCACCAGTGCACATGGCGCCTTTCCATCATTTCCTCTCTCACTCACTCTTTCCCAAGAGTGATTTGGTGAGTTTGGGAAGGTAAGCACTCATGGACCCTGCTGTCCTGTCCCCTGTATCTTCTGAGGGAATGTTTCCTGCATCCGGAATGCCTGCTATGCCTGTCCTTTCTGCCACAGCATTTTGGAGCAGATTTCCAAGGAAGAAGGAAGATCCAATGTCATCCAGAGCTTCTTAGTTAGCTAGACTGTGCATGTCTCAAATAGGGGCTAACGTGTCTATGGGTCCAGTTGTGTTAAAAACTTAAATTTCAGGCTGGAGAAATGGCTTAGAGGTTAAGGCCTTTGCCTGCAAAGCAGAAGGACCTGAGTTCAATTCCCCAGTATCCACGTACAGCCAGATGAACAAGGTATTTGTTTGCAGTGGCTGGAGGCACTGGCATGCCCATTCTCTATCTGCTTCTCTCTCTCTCTTCCTCACTCTCTCTCTCAAATTAATAAATAAAATATTTTAAAAAACCAAAAACTTTAAATCTCTCCAGAATTGGGTCAATTGACAATAAACCTAATAGTTTGATTTTTCTTGATTTGACTCATGAGATTTTTTTCCCTCAAATGACTCTGAATTTTGGCTGAAGTAAAAAAGAAATATTAGTGTTTATTATTATTGAAATTATAACAATGTATCCATACTCCGATCTAATATTTGTTAAGAACATTGTACATGTTCATTATGAAAAAATTTAGAAAACATACTGTTGCAGTCAGCTTTCTAGTTACTGCGCAGAAAGAACCCAAACAAAAGTGGCTTGTAGAGGAATGGGTTTATTTGGCTTATGGACTCGAGGGAAGACTCCATTCTGGCAGGGAAAACGATGGCATGAGCAGAGGGCTGGACATCACCTCCACCACAGCACTGCAAACAGCTGCAGGACTGGCAAGGGGGAGCTGGCTTAAAACCCCCATAAGCCTGCCTCCAACAACACAGCTCTAGTGAGGTTCTAATTCCCAAATTGCCATCAGCTGAGGATCGATCTATCAGAACACATTCATTTGTTTGTGGGGGACACCTGGATCAAACCATGACAGTCCGCCCCTGGCCCCCACAAACTAATAATCATATGATGTAAATACAATGTGTTCAACTCAACTCTCAAGTCCCCACAGCTTTCAATTGAGCCATAATACCAAAAATAAACCCGTAATGGCACAGAGCATTCACACTGCAAAACATGAGGCACAGCAAAAACAGTTTGACCAATATAAGATTTAAAACAAACAGGGCACCATCAATCTCTAACTCCAAGTTCAATGATTCTAACCAATAACACAAGTCTCTTGGAGATTCAATTCCGTCCCTCCAGCTCGGCTACTCACAGTCCGGGAAAACGTCATCTGGTGCTGGCAGCTCACCTTGGCACCCATCCATAGACCTGGAATTCTTTGGGTCTCCATTGCAACCCACAGTTCATCCTCATGGCTCCATCAGGCTCCATGCAGGCAACCTAGCATACCTGCTTCACATGCCGATGGCCATTTTTCAAAAACAAAACTGTGTTGCAAATCCAATGACCCTCTTTTTCTAACCAATCTCCATTCTACAGAACCAGGTTGGCTTCCAACTTGTTAATCCTTTGAAGGAAGGGGCCTGATTGATCAAAGCATTCAGGCCCCTTCCTTCAAAGAGTCCGCATTCTTCCTGTTGTTCCAATGCAGACCACCTGGCCCAGTCTCAATGGCTGTAATCTTTCAAACAATTGCAGGTGAATGGGCAGCAGTTTCGACCCAAAGATCTTCTTTCTGTGCCATCTCCATCTGCTCACACCAGTCCATCTTTACGTAAAACAACCCTGCACAGGTTCTCAGCACACAGGCAGGCAGAAAGCAGCAAGCCTCTCACGCAAACTGCTTCTGGCACAGTCCTGATAAAGTTCTTTCTCCCCCTCGTAAGCCAAACCTCACAGTCCATAGTTCTCATTACATTCAGGTCTTTCAACTCTGACCAGAATGATCCATGAAGCTGTACTCACAATACTGCGAGGCATCTCTTATGCTGAGATTTCAAATCCTTCCACATTCCTCCTGATCACTTCCAGAAGACCAAAGCCACAAGATCAGGGTTCTAGCAGCAACAGATGACCCCACGTCCTGGTACCAAAACTGTTGGGGTCAACTTTCTAGTTGCTGTGCAGAAAGAACCCAAACAAAAGTGGCTTGTAGAGGAATGGGTTTATTAGGCTTACGAACTCGAGGGGAGACTCCATCCTGGCAGGGAAAACGATGGCATGAGCAGAGGGGTGGACATCACCTCTGCCACAGCACTGCAAACAGCGGCAGGAAGGTGTGCCAAACTCTGGCAAGGGGAAGCTGGCTTATAACCCATTAGCCCGCCCCCAACAACACAGCTCTAATGAGGTTCTAATTCCCGAATTGCCATCAGCTGAGGATCGATCTATCAGAACACATTCATTTGTTTGTGGGGGACACCTGGATCAAACAATGACACACACATAAACACAATAAATAGGAAAAGAAACTTTCAAAAGTTTACCATCAAGACATGTTTTACATTTTACTTTTTCTTTTACAAATTATTCTTTTATGTAACTTCTTTTCTCCCTTTCTCTCCTGTCCATACTCTTTACTTTTCTGTGTATCAATTAACTTCTCATTGCTGGAACAAAATGCCTGATAACAAGTTTAAGGGAATAGGGTTATTTTAGCTTTCAGTTCCAGGTTACAGTCAATTATGGTGAAGAAGACACAGCAAGATCAGGAAGCCAGCTTCAATATCAAATCTACATCAGCACAGTGTAACTAGAGACGATGCATTCTGGTGCTCAACCAGTCTCTCCTGCTTATACAGTTCAGGACTCTGGCTCATGGAATGGTGCCATCCAGACTTAAGGTGGGTCTTCCCACCTTAATTAACCTAGTCAAAATAATCCCTCGTAGACATAAACAAGGCCAACCTGATCAACCTACCCCCTCACGGGTGACTGTAGGTCCTGTCAAGTTGACCATCAATATAAACCATCACATCTGGTTTCATTCTGTACAAAGACTTGCAGAAGTGTATATGAATGGAATGTCAGAATGCTTGCTGCTAATAAGGGCATTTCCTCGCGTCTCAGTCATCAGCCATGTCTTCCGATAGAGTAGGAAGAGAAGACGTGGCTTATTTAACAATAGATAGGTGAGGCAGTATTTATACAGTCCTTTGAGTGCTTGTCTCTTATCCCTCGTTCTTTTCCAGTTGACCCCGGCTTGAGAGGAGTACTGGGCTATCAACATTGCCAGAATATTTCTGAGTGAGCTGTAGAGCAGAAGTCAGTTGCTGTCATTGTCCACCATTCGCTCACTTTTCTTGTAACAGCAACTGTGATTTTCCCAGCGAAATAATCTGGTCTTTAATCTTTAAGCATGACTTAAAGCATTGACTATACTTCAGGGCTTAATAATAGCCATGTAAGCATGGCTGTACAGTCAAAACATTATACCTTCTAGAAACAGCCGTTGTTTTGTTAGTGGACACATGTCATGTTAGGATCCAGAGGGACTTACAGACTTGCTCACTTAGGCTGAAAGCTGCTAGCACTGTGGCCTGGAGCTGCTGTTAGCTATGTTGCCTCCATGAAGGACGGGAGATGTGTGGCAGCAAGCAGAGATGTAGATAATACTTCTGGAACTGGGGATCCAGGCGCAGATTTATTTCTAGGGATTTATTAAGTGACTCCATAAATTTCAATCTTGGCTTGAGTCAATTATTCTTGTCTCTTGCAACCCACGTGATCCTAACGATGTTGGATCTTCACAAGAGATGAAGAGTTGGTTTGTCTGCAGCTGCCTAGGAATGATGGAGCCTCTTGGCTTACAGAAGCCTGCGCTACTGATGTAGCAATTGTCTGCACTGCATAGGACATGAAAGACCCCTTTCCTTATGGCTCAGATTAGAGATTTATAGTCGATTCTATTCAAGCTGGCAGGAAAGGCACAATTGATGCCAATGTCAGAATTAACTGGAAGGTTCCACATTGAAGCAGTAGCGGTGCAAATCTCCTGGAAGGGCAGTTTAGCCACTGAAGCCTATTGCCATTGGCAAATGGAACAAAGAGCCACCTTACCATGACACAGGTTTGGGGACAATTGATCTTCCAACCAATTAAGGATTAGGAAATAGCTTTGGGGATTCAGTGCTGTGTTGACGTAATGCTTTTCTAGAAGTAATGGAAGCATATTGAAGCGTTTGGGTGTTGGGTATAAATATGATGGAGACCTATTGGGAGGCAGCTGTGAGCTGAAACTAGGTAAGGGACCAGTGTTCTTTCTTTCTTTCATCAGCTTGAATACTTAGTCAATGCACTCTCTAAGTGGTGGACACTGGGGCTTAACAGTGGTCCTGCTACTGCTCCACAAAGTCCAGCAGGGCTGCAGAAAAAGACCATGTCATCATGCGTGAAGTAACAGCACGACGTAGCTAAGGTCAAAGCACAGTTCTACATGGAATAGTTTTAGAGGGTTGGTGTTTATAGGCATCCAACCAAACAATAACAAAAGCAATTTAGCCTAAAATACCAGCATCATATGTTTACATTTGGTAAATGTGTTATAACAGACCCCTCCTTCGATTTTGTCCCCATGTATTTAATTTAGCATACAGCTAGACTGTCTCTTATGTTTGTTTACTGAGAGTCAAAATTTTGTGTACATTTGAAGAATCTTGCCTTGATGCTCCTGTTGGCTTACTGGATGGAAATGCCTAGAGCCAAAATTTGTTTCCTCATTTATATAGTTTTTCACATTGAATCACTGGAAAATTTATAATAGGCTTATTTTACAGTACTATGTTAGTCAGTTCTCTGTTACTGTAACTACTACTTGAATTATCAGCTCACAAAGAGCAAAGTTTCTTTTACCTTGCGATTTTGGTTTCAGTCTGTGGTTGGGTGGCTGTTGCTTGGGTCTCTGGTGAGGCAGCAGGTGGACAGCAGGTGGTGGAGCCAGATGCTTAGTTCATGAAAACTGTGGCGCAAAGACAGTGAAAGAGACTAGGTGGTTCCAAATACCTTTGGAGGGAATATCACCTATGATGTAAGATCTCCTACCAGGCCACTCCTCTTCAAGGTTAAACCATTTCCCAATATGGCCAAAGGCCCGGGACCAATCTTTTAATACTTGGGCCTGTGGAGGACTTTCCAGATCTGATTTAGTCTTAATAGGACTTGAAAATGTGAAGGAGCAAAACCTAACAACCCATATGTTCTTTTTCTGGAATCTTAGACTCCAAAGAAAGTGTAGAAATCACTTCAGCAAAACCCATCTTCTCAAAGTATCTCTGTTATGTTTGCCTATGTTTATACCTTTACCCAACTGACCAAATGTCCTATTTCTTTAACTTCTTCCTTTTCTATGAAATATTTGCAATGATAATTTATGCCTTTTCATTTCCACTTAGTATCACAAGGCACTTTATTTTTTGTTTACCCATTCTAGTCACTTGAAATGCGTAACTTTTAAAAAAATCAAGTATAGTTGAATGCAGTTTGGGTCCGGAATGTCCCCCCTAGCCATATGTTTGAAAGGTTTGGTTCTCAGCTTGGTACTATTTAAAGATGCTGAAACTTTTATGAAGTTTGGCCAACTGATAGGTCATCGAGACATGTCTTGAAGGGGGTTGTGGAATTCCAGTCTCTTTTCCTTTTCTTTTTTTTTTTTTTTAATGTCCTCCTGGTTTTAGGATTAACAGGCTTTCCTCTGGTATTTGTTGCATGATGGTTCCTCACAGGCCCAAAAGCAATGAGACAAATTGATATTTACTTGACCTTGAACCTGTGAGTCAAAATACACCTTTACTTTTAAGTTGATTAAAACAACTTTGACTCAGGTGTTTGAAACAGGAGAGCAAAGCTATAGGATACAGGTTCACATTCTGTAAAATTCCTCTTTGAAAGCATCCAACTTAGCATTTGTTACCACGTTTTCAAGGTACCCAACCATTACCAATCTAGTTCTAGAAGCTCTTCATTATAAAACCTGGACCTTCCTCTTTGCCCCTAAAATTACGTGATGTTTATCTTTAAAGTCAGCTTCTTCAGGGCTGAGGCTGAGATCTATTCTTTTTATTCATTTCTAATAGATGTCTAGCTCAGTTCTGGGGCCATAAGAAACACTAATAAAAAGGAGTCAAGTTGAAATTTCACAACGTTGATTGCTCTTTCCATGTGGATCAAGATGAAGACCATGTGCTATCATGAAAGAGTACTGAGCAGGGAGGAAGTCTTGGTGATTCTTTCTGTTTTGACAGGAGCTGCACTCTAGGCTAACTCTCTTCCCTTTCTTTAGGTCTAATTTTCCTTCTCTGTAAATGAGGGACAGACTTAATGACTTCTCTGATGTCTACCAGTTAAAATTAGTCCTAGCACTGCTAATCTTGAGTTGAAGACTGATTTATGGTGTCAGCCACTTTATTGAATGAAAACAGCAGGGTTTCTTTGCATGTGAGATAATAACCCCCCTGCCCAGGCTGTGGAGGTGTGATCTGGACTGGGTCAGTCGAGTCTACATTTATTGAACCAAGGTGGAGTGGAGTGGACCAACATAGGAAATATGAATGTGCTGTTTTTGATCAAGGGATCTACTTCAGCTTGAGGGATCTGTCTGTTTGGTTTTGAAATTGACTTATTTTGACTTTGAATTCAGGAGATTCTTTCTGGAAAATGTGAATCAGGTAAGTAATGGCTTTGAAAGAGAAAGCATGATTGTACCCTGTACTTAGAAGACAGGCATCTTTGTATTCTCCACATAAAAGATATTTGGGGTCGTTTAACTCACCCTGGGCCTGGTGTCTTCAAGAACATCTTTTGGGGAAAAAGGAATCAGCCCTATTTATTATGTTTCCCAAATGAGTGGTTCAATGTCATGGTAATGAGGGCAAAATGGTAAACAGGCAGATGTTCTGTATTTCTCCTTCCCAGGAGAAAAGGTCAAAGAAATCTTCCTTCCGTTTAACATATCCCTCCAAAATCGGTTGTAAGCTGCACTGGCAAACCAGAGAGGTATTTGGAACAGCTTTAAAAGGTGTTGTACATACATATCTTTTATTCTGTTTTCTCATCTCTCTGCAGTATCTTTCCCTCACAACATGAAGCCATTGATTGAAGGAAGTTAGAATAACTTTTGACATAGTTAACCAAAATAGATAGCAGGGGGACTGGTTGCTAAGTGCAGCTCTGCTGGTTCTCTGGCTGATAGCCTATATTAGCATGCAGGCTTTGCAGAAGTAAGTCCTTGGTTATTGGAGGTTGACTGCTTAAAGCTGGTGCTGCCCCTCAATGCGAGTGAGTTAGCAGTACATGTGAAGTTAATGTCTCTGATCATAAGCCTCCCTAACAGTGGCTTGAGATTATGACTTGTTCAGGCATATAGTCAAGAGACATTATTAAACACCTGCTGGTGCTTTCACCTTGACTTGCCAAGCCTCCAAAACTGTGAGTAATGACATTTCTGTTATTTGCAAGTTAATGAATCCAGGATAACTTGTTACAGTAGATACAAAGGACTACGGTAGTTGTAGATTTTATTTATCTTTCATAGTTTATAGGAAAAATTAGTTTTATCACAAAGACAACTATTTATTGTTTAAAATTAAATACTACCAAATAAATTCTCAAATATGAGAATTAAAAATTGTCTAGTTCTGCTCCATTTCTCCAAGCCATTAATGTTAGTGTACTAGATGTATAGATTAACATATATGTTAATATTATACCAAATATAAGAGATACATATAAAATATATGTAACATATATCTTAACATACTAGAGATTATATTATGTATTTTCATGTTCTACATTTTTTAAACTTAACATAAATTTTTTAGGCCAAAAGAAATATATCATTCTCGGCTTCCGGTTCAAGATGGCTGACTAGCAGACACGCCACGTCCCTCGGGAAACAAGGGTCAGGGTTTTCAGCAGGGATCCAGGTCATGGACAGAAGCTGCAGTCACGCTCTGAGCTCCAGATACCTCCCCACACAGGATTCTCACCACTGGAAGCCTCCATCAAGGACCAGTGCTCGCCAGAGGCAATTGTGTTTGTATTTTTCAGGATGCAGCGAGAGAGCTGGGGCCCATCTAACCCTACCAACCAACTGTAGGCCAATAGCTGAGATTCTGGCAAGAGAGGAGCCATTACAGTCATATTGTGGAGGATCCAAATGGAACCCCGCAGAGAATGACGGGATGAACAAGGGGCCCACAGCCACAGCCATTAAATCAACACAGGATAAGCCAGGGAGACAGAAACCAACAATTTTGACACAAAGACCCCTAAGCTCACAACCTTAAAGCAGCCTTAATACTCATCCACCATGACTCAGGGAACTATGCGGAAGAGGGGGCGGAAAGATTGTGAGAGCCTTGGTGGAGGAGATTATCCAGAGGCATGGCCAGGAAAACCTGGCTGAATACTAGGCTATCCATGGTCCCCTATCACAAGGACTGATCCAGACGACCCATGGAGGAGGTTATCCAGCGGAGTGGGGAGGGGAGGGCAGCGGGGAATTGGGGATAACAACTCATTGTTTGCCCACTAAATGTTGTAACTCATTATGGACAATAAATAAATAAAAAAAAAGAAATATATCATTCTCATTTTTATTTAATCTTATAGCATTTTATTTAGTGGAGATATTCTAATTCACAAAATTGTATCTTTGCTAACAGACATTTATATAAATTGCAATATTTTGAAGACCAATTTTAATCATTTTTTATATTATGGAAACATCTTTGTAGAGGCATGGTTTGATTTTTTGCATCAGAATGAATGTGTATTAATTTTTTTCCTAGATTGTCAAGTTGTCTTCCAAAAACATATCATTTCTCTACCAAAGGGTTTGAGAATGGTACTTTTCACATTCTTAAAAACTCAATCTTTAAAGTCAAATATTGCAGTGCCATTGCTAAATTTGACACACATCCTTATATTCTTTTTGTTTTCTGAATGGGCACAATAATCTTGCGAAGCGACAGTCACTGCTTTATGGATGAGTAACTTACGGGTTTGCATGGGATATGCTTTGGACATGGAAGTATTAAAGCTTTTGACTCTCAGAAATATTTGTAAAACCACCTCTCACACTTGGAGAATTTTGTGTGGAACAGAAGCTGGGTTCACTTTGGCTGTCAGCACTTCTTCAGATTTATCAACTTCATACAACAGCCTTCACTAGTAGATTTTTAATCTCCCCTAAGGAGACATTTAGCTAATAAGAAGGCTATCCATGCACATATAAGTATCTATCAAGTCATTGGTAATGAACCGGCCAGCCCATAGTTATAATAACAACAAAAGGTCCCAAACTCCCTTCCCTTCAACTTTAATAGCTCAACTCTATAAAATCTTTTTATGATTCATTATTCAGTTCAAAATTATTTTGTTCTATACTAAGGACACACAAATACATTATTTTATTTAACTCTTCAAACAACTATTTGAGCTAGATATTAATGTTCCCAATAAAGGCAAAAACCAATGTCAGAGAGTTTCAATAACAGGCACACAACTAGGTTGTGGCAGAGCCATTAGTTGAAATCTATCTGATTTGATATTGTTAATAACTAGACTTACTTTCTGCTCATTAACCATTGATGCATTTAGAAAAGATATATTCTAATGTGTTCTGGGACATGTTTCCATCTCATAAAACACATTCCCCATCCTTTTGTGATGTCATTTCATGGCTAATATTTAAGAACCAGCTTTATTAACAAGCCACTGGGTCCCTAATCTCATACAGAAATAATATGCTCTACCAGTTCAAAATGTAGACTCAACCTCCTTGTGTTCACGCCCTTGTGTTGACCTTAGCCAAGCTTATTTTTTTGTAATGCAAAATTAGTATATCAAACTTGATTATGGCCTTGCATTATTTTGTTTTATTTTATCTTATTGCTCTTGTTTATAGCAGCAGTGGACAGAGCAGGACATCCAGTGTCCTGTTCTATTGCTCCTCCACCAGTTCTTTTTGGCCAGAGTTTTTTGATTTTGGGACCTGCATGCTCTGATGATCCCGGGGTCTCTACTCCCTGCAGGACTGCAGTTAAGGCATGCATGACCATGCCCGCTGTTTACATGGCATCTAGAGATTCAAACTCTGGTGGTCTTGCTCTCAGGTGCTGGCAGACCCTCAGGCTTGCACAGGAAGTGTACTTAACTGCTGAGCCATCTCTCCAGCCCTCCTTGAATTATTTTGAGTAGTAAAATGAGAAGTGTTAAGCATGAGAAGGTTACCCAACACACAGTCAGTATCAATTAAGAGTTACCTCCTCTGACACAGTTTCTTTTGACTATTTCTTCTCTTTCCCTAGTGGTCTCTCCTCTTGGTGCTCTGCCTGGCTTTGAGCTAACCTTCAAGTTCTCGTCTATATCTTCATCCCAACGTTTCTCTCAGACAGAAATCTTGCTATATGTTATATTCTCACTTTAGCTTTTGACTCAATATCGTGCCATGTAGACTGTAATTTACTTGTTATCAGATTCTACTACCTAAGCCAGTGTCGGTCAGGTCAAGCTATTGTCTCAACTGGACTTCTGTCAGTACCTCTCATAAGTAAGCCTGGTCTCTTCAACTACTTCTCCCATCTGGAAATTGATTTTTTGATCAATATATTAGAATATATATATATAGACAGAGAGAGAATCTTTTTCTCAATCTGGGAATTGGGTGAGCCTATAATCTGATCAATGAAAACTTTGGTTCTACTGTTTCTGATTTATGGGATATCAATTCTAGATGTTAAACATTAATCCAGTAAGCATGTA
The DNA here is from genome assembly GCA_004024765.1 of Zapus hudsonius. Lineage (NCBI taxonomy): Eukaryota > Metazoa > Chordata > Mammalia > Rodentia > Dipodidae > Zapus > Zapus hudsonius. The sequence continues at coordinate 44,608 of PVHP010006683.1, forward strand.
AAGTGCTGGGTGTTGATGTACAGCAGTGGTCATCCCAGACCCAGAATTCATAGGCTAGTGTATAATCACTGGATGAGCAAATAATCAAGAACATTTAAAGCTGCACTTGACATCTGTACTTCAAAGCGAACTACGTGGTGTTGAAATTCCAATAGCCTCTCCAGATGGGCTTTTCTGAGGGAGTGATGCTTGAGATGAAGTCCAGAGGAGGATGGAGTTAACTAGGAAAACGGAGAGAGGAGTGACTTAAATTGAGTGAAAAGGATTTTCATGGGGCCGATGTAGAAAAAAGAGCATGGGAAATATTATTTATCAACAAAAAAAGCCAACGAAAGTTGAGCAGAGATCTAAAGAATGTGCGGTGCAAGATGAGGATGAGGCCAGAAGGAATCCACCCTGTGCCTTGTTAGCTCTGCTAAGGACTTTGATTTTAATGCCGAGTGTAGTGGGAAACCCCTGGATGGCAGTGGGTATTCAGAAGGGCAGTGGAGATGTGGTCAGATTTCAGATCTATTCTTCTTGGGTACAGTGGGATATGGAGTGCTTGGAATGTGCCAGAGGCAGACTATTTGGTATCTTTGATGAAGGTAACAGTTGTAAATAGAAATTAGTGAATGATATTCAAGGACATTATGAATAGATGTATCAATTTTCAGTGATATTGAATTTGATAGCTGGGAGAATGGGGATGTCTACAAAGTTCCTAGGTCAAAGAATTGCTCAGAAGATGACTTCCTTCACAGAGGTGCAGAGAAAGAAATTGCATTACTGAATTTGCTCATTCCTGAATGAATTGCTCCAAACAAGGCTTTTAAATCTTGGAGTGTCAACTCTATTTTCGCCTCTGTTCTGTGAATCTCCTCCACTCTGTTTCAATGACTGTTTATAACTTGGCCAACACTAGTAGTTTCTGAAGAGAGAGAGAGAGAGAGAGAGAGAGAGAGAGAGAGAGAGAGAGAGAGAGAGAGAGAGAGAGAGAGAGAGAGAGTCCACTGCCCCATTCAGTCTTCAGAATTGTTAATTTAGATATTCAGAGTTCAAACCCACCTTCAGAGAAGCATTGAGTAGCTTCGCTTTGAAGAAGGCCCCAGGGCTATGCAGTTCTAAATAATGACCCAACATAACTTTGATACAAGTGGTTGCTGGAACATACTTATATAGATCCTGTTCTAACATACTGAATCACAACCAGAAAGCTCTGTGTGAACTCTGAACACTGGTCTCCTTTTGGATTTTAGACTATTTCTACACACACACACACACACACACACACACACACACACACACACACACACACAATCTCTTTCTTATAGTTAAAGGTAAATTTGAAGGTTATTAAGATAATTTTGGAGATAAGCTTTAACCTCTTGTTCCTAGAGTGGTAATTATGAAAGATTGTATAATGTCTATATTGCTTGAATTATATCAGATGCTTTTTAGCATTGGTGTTCATTCTTTCCTGATGATGACCCAAGAATGAATAAGACCTCAGGGTGTTTTACTGTCTTTGTTCAGGAGGTAGACATAAGCTAGCTCTTAAATCACTGACACTTGAACTTCATAAAGTTCTTAGAAAGAGAACAGAAGAAAGTTCTTGGAAAGTCAAACTAAATTCTGTACATAACTGCCTGTCTTTTGAAAACCAAACATTTCTTTTAATAAGGGATCCATTTTGTGGAGTGCCCACTAACAAAGCAGCCTCATTGCATACAGTTTTTTAGTTACACCGTTTGGTTACTCTTAAGACACTCTAACTTGGGGATGCCTGTGAGGTTGTCAACCAGCTCCTTGAAGGAGTGGGGCCTTCAGCCTGGCATCAGATCCTTACATCTTCTTGGCCCTGGTCTCTACACTAAGGCTGATGGTCCGTCACTCCTCCAAAACGTCTTTCTGTGGCTAAGAATGTTTGCCAAGTGCAGGGATGTTCTTGGAATCACTCCTCACTATGAAGGGCTCTTCCTTAATGCTCTCTCCTTATCATTTTTGAGATGTTGGTTTCCTCTGTGTCAGGTTCTCCCCCAGCGATGGTTTCCTGAGCTCGCTCCTCTCCAGTGCTTTCCAGGGGTCAGGCTCAGCGTCTCCCTTTCTATAGTTACCATGAACTTGAAGGGAATTCTCCTACATCTGTCTCCAGCCTTGATGACTTCTTTGAATTTGTATTTCCCACAACTGTCAGGAGTGTCTACTCATTGACCATGTAAACAGCTTGCATTCAGCAGGTTCAAAACTTATACTTAGTGTTTTCTTCCCCAACTCTAAGTCTTTTCCGATCTTTTATTCAAGGGTCCAGTATCAACCCTGCCATCTTTGTGGCCTTCCTTCTTCTCTCACTTTCGCATTTCTGTTACTTTTCTCCACCCGACTTACCTCGGTCCAACCCTTTGTCTTCTCTTATTCGGGGATTCCAATTCCCTAGTGTCTCTGTTTTCAGTCTCCGCTTACTACAATTCCAGAGTCATGTTATTGCCATAATTATTTCCTAAAATACAAATCTACTAATATCTGGTTAAGACTTTTGATGTTAGGTGTATATCCACAATATTCTATGAAACACATTATTTAGCCAAGCTGACAGAATTATCAGTCTGGCACTAGCTTGCCTTTCCTATCTCAAGAAGTGATCTCTCTCCTAATATTTTTTGAGTGTGGATACTTTGCAAGTAACGGGACTTCCATCAACCAAAGGGTAAGCATGAACAGATACTGTTGGTCTTGTTTTATATAGGAGGACAATGATACCAAGAAAAACCATTCGACTTTTCCAAGCTTACATAAGCTAGTAGAAGGGGAACGGGCGGATCCACACCTGCTTCAGCACTCTGAAGCCAGGCTGATCCTGGGTTTCAGAATGTGCCTTGGCCGCTAATGCTTCTTGACCTGCATCATCCTTCTTCTTTGTCCAACGTGTTGTGAGCACTTCAAGGCCTCGCTAGAAAGGCTTCATGTCTATTAAGCTTTATCAGACTTCTTGCATCTTTGTAGAATTAAGGGCTCCTTCTTTTGAGCTCCTGTACCTTCCTGTGTACACTTCATAACAATCTATCACTCCTCAATCCTGTGTATACTGCACTCATAATGCCTCACTTTATAGAGGATGAGCTTCTTTCTTTTGTAATTTTTTTAAACTTTTATTTTTTTTATTTGCAAGGAGACATGGGGTATGGGCATGCCAGGGCCTCTAGCCTCTGCAAACACACTCCAGATGCATGCACCACTCTGTGTATGCATCTAGCTTTATGTGTGTATTGGGGAATTGAACCCTGGTTGTTAGGTTTTGCAGGCAAGCACCTTAAATGCTGAGCTGTCTCTCCAGCCTGAAATGTGAGTTTTTTTTATCTTTCTGCTAAACTCAGATGTGAGCTCTGTGATGACCCTATGTCTTAATCATTTTAGGTCTCTAATGTCAGGTACATAGTAAATCCTCAGGGAATATATGAAAATATTTGACTGAAGTATTTCCATATGATTTTTTTTTAAATTTGCGGTATGGTCTCACTCTAGCTAAGGATGACATTGAACTCACTCTGTTATCCTAAGCTGGACTTGAACTCACAGTGATCCTCCTAAGTGCTGGGTTTAAAAGCATGTGCCACCACATTCAGCTTATATTCTTAATAAATTGTTATTGGTAATTAAAAATCTCTTTTAATTAAAATAATTTTTGGCTATGACACATAAACATTAACACTCCTCTTTAGGCTGCTCAAAGTTTATGATAGGTCATGAGAAGGTGTTTTTAAGACATTAATGGAAACCATCTAGAATGTAGTTACTTTTGCTAAAAATGTGGAGGGGCCTTGATAGACATATCATACTGTCAACTTGATAGTCAAGACATTTCTTAAACACTGAAAGGCATTTATAGATTCATGTTATACAAAGGAATGGTGGCAGGATAGAATTTGACCTAGTGAAAATAGGGCAAGGGGGGGGTCACTGTTCTCCTCCTTGACTATAATTTCTTGGTGTCCTATGTCCCTCTTGCAGCCTTAAGGCAACACACTTACTACTTTATGCTAGTGGAGTGGGTGTGGGTGTGGATGTGTGTTTCTTCAGTAGTTGACAAATTCAGTCTCTTTGGATCATTTTGGGTCAGGCCAGGTAAAGAGTGTAAATACCTTCATCAGGTGGTACTGTGTCACACCCCATCTATAAGTCTAACAAACAAACAGTCTGGGGGTGGGTGGATTCATTTGTCAAAACCTGGTTGTTCAAACACAAAGCAGGCAATGAGTGGGGGAGAACCAAGGTAGTCACATGACCTGTGAGGAAACAAAGGCCTGGCAGGGCTCACCACCATGCTTTTCAAGAGAAACTCACAATTAAATGTTGTGGAAGAGTAGGGCATACAATGGAATGTGCTGCTTTCCTGTACTGGGGAGGCAGACGCTCTTCGTGTCCAGAATGGGGTTAGCCAGTTGTGAGAGCAGAAAGCAGCAGAAGTCAGGTTGGGATCTGTATCCATTGGTCCCTGCCTGCTGGGCCTGTGGGCTGGCCATGCCTTTGCTTCTGCTCACGCTTAGGCACACCTGCTCTGTTTGGGATCCAAACTCCTTCCCTCTTTTCTTCTCGGGTCTTGCTGAGAGCACGTTTCCTGGGGTTCCACATTACTGATTTCTCTAAACTCTGCCTGCACTTTTTCAGATTATTTTAATTAAATTACTCTTAAATCACCCAGTTGGAGTGTGCCATCTGTTTTCTGCCAGGACCCTTACTGATACAGTGGGTAATCATTTCTCTCCTAACATATTTTCAATCACCACAGTAGTACTTGTCCAAAATAGAGTGATTATGATACCAGCTAAAGGCAAGTTTCTTAAATTGGAGCAAAGCAAAGCTTCCTTCTGTTATCTTGGGTCATTGTGATTCAGGTGCTAAGACAAGGGATTCTCAACTTCAGGACAAAGGCAGTGACCAAGGTGAGAGTGTTTTTATAATGATGGTTATGTAGATACCTTTTTTCAGTGTTCATGTTCTTTTGCAAATTGAAATGACTATCTGCAAATAATGAATTCAAATTAATTTACCTCAGTATCTCTGTATCCTTACAATGTCTAAACAGGAGCATTTACTTTCAACAGTATTAGTGCTAAAGAAAGAACATTTATATAGTTTTATAGTTATGACAATAGTAGTTGATATATGCTTTCCTACTTTTACCATATGACAACTGACAATTGCAAAAACTTATTATCTAAAAGTATGTTAATATTCTCTCAAAAATTACTAGGCATCTTACTTCCTTTATGTTGAGAATCAAGCCTTTGATAATGATTTTAGAAAAAAGAACACCAATGCTTATGAACCATTCAGTGCTGAGTGGATTCAACTTTGTCTGCTCTGTTTGGTAGTTTCTTATTTAGATATATTTCTGATGTCATTCAGGTTACAAGTGGTACTTATGTTAATATCTTAGGGCTCTTTCTTTTGAAAGCTGGGAAGCTGGAGTTTTTGAGCACTTCAACTTGCTGTGAACAAGATTCTCTCTCTCTCTCTCTCTCTCTCTCTCTCTCTCTCTCTCTCTCTCTCTCTCTCTCTCGAAGATTTTGGTGTAGGTGGTCCTGTTAAGCTCCAGGTTTCATTGTTTCCCTTTCTCTGCCTTGATAATTGTATTTTCTCCTCAAAGGCTCTCCTGCTGCTCCTCAAATATGTGATGTGGCTCCTACTCAGATTCTTGAACTGAAATCATAAAGTCACACTGACTTCTCCAGTTCCCATTTACACTACACTGTTTAATCTTTCAGTCCCTCCTATATTGGCTCCTCCGTTTTGTCAACATTGAGTAATTTAGACCCATTCTTGTTAATGTGTATATTAGTCAGGGTTCTCTAGAGGAAACAAAGTTGATAGAATGGATTATAATAAAAGGGAATTTATTGGGGTAGCTTATGACAGTCCAACAATAGCAGTCTGCAGGCCCACGGGTGAAGGAACCAGTAGCTGTTCGGTCCACATGGCTGGAGGCCTCAGCAGTCCCAATCCAGCCCAGAAGGCCTGATGGCTTCCTGGGGAGCGTCTGCTCTTCAGTCCATGATGTGAGGCCAAGGAAACTGGGTTCCGATGTCCAAGAAGGGTAGGGGAGCAGGATGTGAGTGCAAGTCACAAACAAGCACCAGCAGGCAGTGGAGGAAGGAGGAGCGTCTCCTTCCCCTTAAGCTTCCTTATATTTAGTCTCCTTCTGGAAGGCCCACCCACTGGGGGGGGGGAAGGGCTCATTCTGGAGAAGGGAACTCCTCCCTTCTCCAAAATCCCAAAAGGATTTTGTCAATCCTTCCTGCAGGCAAGCTCAGAGACCTGCCCAAGATTACTATGGATTATTACATAAACCAAGTTGACAAATTAACTTAACCATCACAATGTGTTACTATGTTTTCAGTTTGCTTACTCTCTAGCTTGAGGCAAACTTGAGTCATACTTCGTCTGCTATTCCATTGGAATATCTCCCTGTACAGGTCTCAGCCCTCTTCAGTAAGTAAGGTTTTTGATTGAACTAGAAAGAATTGAGATGAAGAAATAATTTCATCATTTGAATCATTCATTTACATCAAATAATAAAATCATCATTAAATATAATTATAAAATTATCTATTGTTGTGGCTTGAATCAAATGTTGCCCATAGGCTCATATGTTCTGAATGCTTGGTCCCTAGCTGGTGACCATTTGGGAGGCAGAAGTTTGCTGGAGGAAGTGTGCTTCTGGGGGTGGGCTTTGGGGTGTTATGGCTGGGTCTCCCTTGCCAGAGCTCAGCTCACTCTCTTGCTGCTGTTTTCCACCTGTTGTGGCAGAGGTGATGTCCAGCTTCTCATGCCACACTTGCCTCTGACACCATGATGCTTCCCACAGAGAATACTCTAAGCCAAACTAAAACCTTTCCTCCCGTCAGCTGCTTTTGATTAGGTGCTTTTTTGTTATCTTGCTAATAACAAAGCAACTCCAACACCTCTGTCCACAATGATTTTTACAATTACATAATGAAGTACTTTATAAGCACCACAGTTATATTCAGCCGTTATTTGTATCCTTACTCATAATATATGAATGAATTTGTAGCCTGAAATTAATAATAAAATACAGTAAAGTTTAGAAAAGAAAAATCACTAGTCTGGTATCTACTTTTAAGTATAACATTTTGTTTACTTCAGGATTTAAATTCACTCATTATTTATTGAAAAAATATTAAATACTCATGTTCCAGAGACTATCCCAAGAGCCGAGGACATCAATATTCGCAAGATAGTCATGCTGTCTACTTTCACAATGCTTGTGGTCTTGATGAAAAACAAATGCCCAACTAGCTATAGCAGTAAAGTATGGCAAGTAGAAGTCCTGAACTGCACTGGGTGGGTAACAGGTTGCAATCTCATCATGAGCAGGAGTTGGAGACGAGTGCGTGGGCCAAAGAAGCAGAAAGTGGGAAGGTGAAGGAAAGCACCGGTATGCAAGGAATGAAGGGGGACTGAGGGGGATGGGCACAAAACAAGTGGGGGACATGGAGAAGATCCCGGAGAAGAGGATTAGGATGGCGTGAGTCTGTGCGGGACTTTGGGCATGATTCTGAACATGATGGGAAGTCACTGAAGAAGACATGGAGGGATGCAGTTCGCTCTGGGTAGGGCAGGAGGCCCTAGGAGAGCTCTGGTATCATCACAAGCAGGGGAATATGAAGGCATGGCCCAGGCAGAGGTCATAGGATGGTTGGAAGTAGACATCAGTGAGGGGCCTAAAAGCGGATCACTTTTATCTACTTGAAATAATTCATATGAATGAAGGAAACCCACCACCATATCTTCTCACTGTAATTGAGTGACTTTTCAATTAAATGGTACTTTATCTTAGCAATAAAAAAGTAACTCTCTGTGTATTTTTCAAGTTTTCTGCAATAAACATGGTGTTTAAAATGAAAGAGAAAAAGTGGATCCAGGGCTGGAAAGATGTCTCAGTAGTTAAGGCACTTGCCTGCAAAGCCTACGGACCCACATTCAGTTCCCCAGTACCCATGCAAAGCCAGAGCAGAAAGTGACTCATGCATCTGCAATACATTGGCAGCAGCTGGAGGCCATTGTGAGCCCATCCTTTTTCTCTGTCTCTGCTTGCAAAACAAACAAAGGAAAGATAAATAAACAAGAAAGAAAAAGAGTGGATTCAACCAAAGCACTGCACAGACAAAGGCACATGGCTGAAAGAGTATTATTATAAGTAGGCTGGGGCAGATTGGGGTGAGGGAAGAGATGTCAAAGGTAAGAGGAGGAGACAATTTTTTTTAATAATAAAATGAGAATTAGACTCAGCAATAAAACTCTTTGATGTGTTTGTCTTTATGTTGCCAAAGACAGAACGATGTTTACACTATTGAGGAATTCTCTAAATATTTTCTTTTTTCCCTCTTGAAATTCAGGTATCTATCTAATCAAGCCTTGAATTAGTGATTAAGCTCAGGGAACAGAATATTTTTATATTTCTTAGTATTTAAATTTAAGCAAAAGAAAAGGAAGCAAGTTGGCAGTATCTGGTAAATATGTTATGTTTCATAAGCACGAAATAACACAAGATTTATTATTCCAAGTTTTATAACTTGGATAATTTTAGATCTTCTGTGGCCAGGCTGACTTTATTGTCCTATAATTCGCAATTCTGTGATTTGCGTTTTCTCTAGGTTTGAGCAGCTCTCCCAGTTGCTTATGGCTTTCCAGTGGCTACAGGGGAGTCATTATACCCAGATGGCTTTTAGGAGGCCCGTCAATTTGGTCGGCATTTTCCTTGATTACTGTGCCTTCTCTCTGCACTGATTGTTTAAAAAATGGAGATTCTTTCATGTCAAATGGTGAAAACGTTTCCAGGACCTGGAAAAGGAAAGAAACACTGCACTTGCCAGATGATCTCTGTTCAACTGATGAAAATGCTGTCTGGCTCCTTTAATTTATTCAGATAAATTTTTATAAGCAATGATAAAACCAGACCAACACAAGGTACCAAAGGGGAAAAGACTGAACAGAATTTGCAGCTGTGAGTAGATATTGATTTGGGCAGATAATTACATCCACCTTGTTATATGGTCTCATTTTCCTCTCTTGCAGCCTTGCAAATAAGTATGGAAATCTTATCTGACATACCTTGTACCCATTTTTAAAATTCGTTTCAACAATCTTTCAGTAGAACACAGCCACAAAAGGCAGTAAATACCTTTTTATTTGAAGCTGATTTTATTTCATTTCTTATGTTAACTTTTAAATCAACCTGTTATTTCAGTATTATTCAAGTTTCTTATGGAAATATTAGAAGATAAAGCCTTTCCATACCTAAATTTATCTTAGTTTTGGGCAAGGCCTGCTCTATCCAGAAGGCTTTTGAGAAAGGGCTACAGGACATGAAAGGGACATGGCTGACCAGCCTGGCTCTTTTACACACAGATGTTTATGTAATCAATTTCGGAATAGTTTTTGTCGCTCTCCCTGTCTAGATTTTTTTTTTCTTAAGGATTAGAGGAAAGCAAAGTTTTCTCTGAAAAGAGCAAGAGACTGGCTGGTCCCATTGCACCTGGAGTCAGGAAGAGAGCGCAGGAACCTCAAGGCTAGCTTCCAATGACACACCTACTTCCTCCAGCCAGGCTCTACTTCTGCTTGGCTCCACAGCCTTCCTCAACAGTGCCACCAGCTAAGGGCCAAGTGTGCAAACACACGAGCCTATGGGGGATGCTTAACCATCAAACCACAGCACTGAGTATGCCACATGTATTTTATTTAATCCTCATGGAACGCCCAAGGGGTATCTATTCCTCTTTAACAGAAGGCTGACCTTGCTGCAGATGGCCAAGTGTGGCCTCTTAACTATGGTGCTTTCTCTCTGCTCTTTCCTTTGTGTTACTCGTCCCTGAAGCATGAGAATAGCCCCCTTTCAAAGACATATACTTCCTGAACAGCTGCATGGCATCACTGGAAGAACCCATTGTTGAGGGAGTCACGGTGGCAGGGAGGGGAGGAGAGCACTCTATCTCTGCTCTCCTAGCTAGGGAATGTCTCTGATTTTGCCTTTGACCATGTAGTCTGTGTTATGCTTATATAATGAACCCCTTCTGCTTGCCTATCTTTTCACATACCCTCAGTGTGGTTCTAGCTGAATTTCTTAAAATTTAACAGTTTTTCTTTCTTTTCCTCTTCATAGTTCCATAGCCTTTCATCTCCATACCCCTATATGCAGGGACCTTCCCCCAAATCCTTAGTTCTTAGAGATCATACTTAATTACCTGTTTCAAAATTTTGTCTTCTCTGAATTGTTACTGTAATCTATTTTTGATAGAAATGTTAACCTGTTTGTTATAGAAATCACCATGTCTCATTCCAGCGTTATTTCCTTGATATTATTCTAACAGAACAATTATGGAATGGCTTCACAGTTGGAACTATAACGATAACAATTATGTTCTGTGCTTTGCATGATGTTTGGTTTTATGAAACAATCTTTAAGAATTTGATACAATGATAGTCTTTTTTCATATGGGAGGGAGGCTGAGCAGGATGGTAGGCAAGGTGATTCATTCCCAGCTCTTTACCTGCCTCAAGCTCCCCTTCTTCCTCTTGTTCTGCCTTCTGGGGTTCTAATAGGGGTATTTGTCAGTGCTTCCCCCCTATACTTTGACATTTAGTTTGAACCTAATTTGATCAGCTGAACTTTATTTTATTCTTCAGTAAATCAAGACACCTTCTCTTTATCACATATCTTTGTTTGTTTTTTGTTTTTCTGAGACCGATGTAATTGATTTTATATGATTATTTCCAGTTGCATTTATTTTTCAGGAATTGACATAACTTTCTATATGGCTGCAGAAAATTCCATTGTGCATGTATAACAGATTTTGTTACCATTCCTCCATTGATGGACACCCAGGTTGGCACTGCAACTTTGCCTTTGGATGGTGTTGAAATAACCACTGAAGTGAAAGTATCTCTGTGATACATTTATTTGGAGACCTTTAAAAACGCAGGAGGCATGGAGCTGGTGATAGATTCATTTTAGGTTTTTTCCCCATATTCATTGTAAATAATTAGATACATTGCATGAGCAAGTCTTATGGTGGTATCCCTATTTCCCTCCTCCCTGTTCCCATCCAGCTGGGGGCCTCCCTATGTAGGCTTGCTGGACCAGTCCATGGGATGCGAGGTTATGGATTGTACCTGAGGTAGCCAGATTGTTTTTTTTCTCTCTCTCCCCACTATGGCTCTTACAATCTTTCCGCCTCCTCTTCTGCTCAGATCCCTGAGTCATGGTGGGTGAGTTTTAGATCTGCTTTACTGTTGAGGTCTTAAGAATCTCTGGATTTCTGCTTTGGACTGTGTTGGGTATCCTCAGTGTCTGTCTCCATTCTCCTTTCACACATTATCTGACTTACTGTGGAGGTAGGTCTCTTGCTCATCTCGTCACTTCCTCAATGGTTTCGTTTGGGCTCTATATCATAAATTAGGGGTGGTTAATCTCCTTGCCTGGGTGACAGGTAACATCTCTGCTCGTGTTGGTGGTTTTCCATGGTGCTCACTGGCTTCTGAAACATACAAACAGAATCTCTAACAAAGAGTGAGATCAGTATAGGTAAAATGAGACAAACTTTGTAAATGTGTTGAGATTCTAATGGGTATAATAACCTCTCTGTAGATCTCTGGATCAAAGGATTTCCCTTTGGAGCCCAGGTTCTTGGTTTTCATATGAGGTTGCCATATATCCCAGTTCCAGTTACCTGCCTCTGAGTGGATCTCTTAGCCAATATTCAAGCCATTGATTGATTACCCACTGAGGTTTAGTGCCACTATTGCACGGTTGAGCACTTCTTGGCATTACTGGTCCTTACCAGTCTTCATCATTCTCATAGCATCGTTCAGTGTTGTGTATCAACGACATCTGCTTCTTGGAATATCCTTGGTCAATTTCCCCTGGCAGCTCATGTAACACCATTCTGGATTAAACAGGGTCTCTCGGTGTTTTATGATGACACAATCTGTGGTATCTTCAGCAATATTGTCTTGCCTTTTGCCTGGGGTGGGTATTCAAGAGTTTTGACATAAGTCTGTCTTATTTTAGGGGACCTAATGGGTCTCTTTGATCAACAGCTCAGTGTGGGAAATAACCAATGACTAGGATCAGGAGTTACAGGCCAGAGCCATTTGTCTTGGGCTTAGGCCACCTCCTGTCCTATTCAGGGCCTCTCTAACCTGACTATGAGTGATTACTGTGTGAAAATAAAGATTTTAAGGTATCCTTCCTTATTGGATAGATTGGAGTGTAAGTCCCCCGCCCTCCCCTTCCCCCTATTCCTTTGAACCCCTTTGTCTGTCTCTCAGTTCATCTGACAGGTTTTCTTTTTTTATTTTTTTTAAAAAATATTTTATTTATTAATTTTCAAGCAGAGAGAGAGAGAGAGAGAGAGAGAGAGAGAGAGAGAGAGAGAGAGAGAGAGAGAGAGAGAGAGAACCAGGGCCACTACCTTGTGGGTCTGGCATATGTGGGTCCTGGGGAATTGAACCTGGGGCCTTAGGCACTAGAGGCAAGTGCCTTAACCACTGAGCCATCTCTCCAGCCCCTGACAGGTTTTCTTAATGTTCAGGCTTAAACTGGTTACAGACCATATATAAGGGAGAATATGTGGCACTTGACTCTCTGTTCTTGTGTGAGGTCACTAAGAATGATCTGCTCTAAGTCCGTCCGTTTTTCTTTAAATTTCATTATGTCATTTTTCCTTTCAGCTGCATAGAATTCCATAGTGTATATGTACCGCAACTTTGATATCATTTGTCCAGTGATGGGCATTGGGGTTGATTCCAATTCTTTGCTGTTATGAATTGAGCTTCCATCAACATGGTTGAGCAAATGTCTCTGCTTCAGCAAGGAATCTTGGAGGTAGATGCCCAGTAGAAGGATAGCTGGGTCTGCTGATAGCTCCATATCCATTCTATTCAGGAATCTCCACACTGCTTTCCATAGTGGTCATGCAAGTTTGCAATCCCACCAGCAGTGAATTAGGGTTCCTTTTTCGCAGCATCCTCACTAGCATCTATTGCTGTTGGATTTTTCAATGATTGCCATTCTGACTGGAGTGAGGTGGAATCTCATTGTTGTTTTGATTTGCATTTCCCTGATGATTAGTGATGTTGAACATTTTCTTAAATCAGAATAGGCCATTGGTATTTCCTCTTCTGAGAATTCTCTGTTGAGTTCAGTGCCCCATTTTGTGAGAGGGCTGTTTGATTTTTTATTATGTAATTTTTTGAGTTCTTTGTTGGTTTTAGATATTAGGCCTCTGTCCAAGGAATAGCTGGCATAGATTTTTTCCTATTCTGATGGTGGTCTATTGGCTTTGAGTATGGTGTGTTTATCTGTACAGAAGCTCTTTAGCTTCATGAGATCCCATTGGTTGAGTGATTGTTGCACTTCCTGGGCTACTAGAGGTTTGGTCAGGAAGTTTTGACTACTATCTCATGGAGAGCTCATCCTACTTTTTCTTCTAGGGTATTCAGAGTTTCAGGTCTTATGTTGAGGTTTTTAACCCATTTCGAATTGAGTTTTGTGCACAATGAGAGGAGTGTATCTAGTTTCATTTTTTAAAATATGTTTAGCCAATTTGTTCAGCACCTTTTGTTGAAGATGCAATCTTTTTGCCAGTTGATGTTGTTTGCACCTTTGTTGAATATCAAGTAACTATAGATGCTGGAACTTAGGGCAGGGTCTTCAATTCTGTTCTATTAGCCTGTACGGCTGTTTTATGCCAGTATCATGCTGTCTTTGTTACTATGACTTTGTATTATATCTTTAGATTGGATATGATGATAACTCCTGAGTATCATTTTACTCTGAATAGTTTTGGATATCTGAGGCCGTTTCCCCTTCCAAATAAATTTGGAGATTATTTTTTCTATTCTCTAAAGAATGAAGCTTGTATTTTTATTGGAATTGTATTGAATGTGTATATGGCTTTTGGAAGTATTGCCATTTTCACGATATTAATTCTACCAACCCAGGAGCATGAGAGATCTTTCCATGTTTTCACATCTTCCTTGATTTCCTTCTTGAGTGTTTTTATGTTATAATTATACCAATCTTTCACATCCTGGTTAGTGTTATTCCAAGGTATTTGATTTTTGAGGGTATTTAAAATGGGACTGTTTCACTGTTTTCTTTTCCATATGCCTGTCATTTGCATACAGGATGGCTACTGATATTTGTGTGTTAATATTTTATCCTGTCACTTTGCTGAAGGAATTTATCAGCTTTAGTAATTTAATGGTACTATCATTTGGGTCTGTTATGTATAGGATCATGTCATCTGCAAAAAGGAGTAGTTTCACTTCCTTTCCAATTTGTATCCCTTTCATGTCTTTCTTGTCTTATTGCTTGGACTAGAACTTCAAGCACTATGTTGAAGAGCAATGGTGAGAGTGGACATCCCTGTCTTATTCCTGAATTTAATGAGGACTTATTTAGTCTTTCCCCATTGAGTATGATTTGGGATTTAGACGTTTTGAATATGGCCTTTATTATCTTTAGGTATAAACCCCTTATGCCATTTCTCTCCAGTGTTTTGATCATGAGGAGACGCAGAATTTTGTCAAAGGCCTTCTATGCATTGGTTGAGAAGACCATGTGGTTCTTGTGGTTGAGTTTATTAATGTGGTGGAATATATTAATCAACTTCCATATGTTGAACCAATGCTGCATCCCTGGGATGAAGCCTCCCTGGTCAAGGTAGATAATACTTTTGATGTGTTATTGGATTTGGTTTGTGAAGATTTTCTTATGGATTTTAGTGCTACGCCCACAGCTGTGACACCTGTGTAGCTGTAGCAAAGTATGCCGCTGCGCTGGAGTCCGGCAGCTGAAGGGTTGAGGTTGGAGCTCTCTGGAGCGTAGCCTCAGGCAGGTCCCCTGCAATTAGCAGTCGTCATGCAGCCTGAGGTTCCCAGGAAGCCCTGGAGAACAAAATGGCTCTGACGAAAGTCCTTGTTGGCACTAATCATGATCTTTCTTTGTATGTCCTATCTGTGTATTCTCCCAATGACAGCACACCCAGTACAAGTCAGCGCCAATGTAACTACAG